>CACKRE030001240.1:0-15295 GCA_902602495.3 Ectocarpus sp. CCAP 1310/34 | reverse complement strand
GGGGCAGTAGAATGGGAGCGGTGACGGGTAGGCTGAGGGTTGCTGAGCTCTCTCGCTCTCACCAGCAACCACAGAAGCGTGTTAAACAGCAGCAGCAGTGGGAAGGTGCGTGCGAACTGTACAGTATCGCCATCCACGTGGGGTTGACCAGGACCCCCCTGAGGCACTTGTAGAAGCAGATGAACGACACCAGGAAGGCGATGCTCGGGTTGCACGCGGTTTTCCACACCTTGTTTGGCACAAAACAAAGCGCAAAAGACGAGGGGGGGACAGGTGGTACCAGATGGTGGGAATTGGGGGAGCGGGGGATAGTCGCAAGGTGCGTTCAGGCATCCATTCACCCTTAAGGCTCCAGTAGAAGCGAACAGCGCTGGACGCAACAAGACAAAACTGCACAGAGGGTATGAGGCCGTCCAATTCTTGCCGATACAAAGGAAGGACGGAGGCACGCGCCTGTACACAACCACGTCGAATATCACTCTGAACCTCTGAGTCTACTGCCGCACGCGCACGCTGTCACCGCTTGGCCGCAAGCAACTCGAGCGCAGACATGTCGGTTGTTTGGACGAAAAAGATAGATACAAGTGGAAGGAGTTGGGATCCTCAAATTCGATCCCACAGAGACACGAGATGGCACTCTCGATCAACCTAGGTGACGCAAGATGGGTACTACTCCCTCTTGCTATATATCTCTGATGTATTTCTGTCAGTGAAGTCTTTCTGTCTCTCCCCCTCTCCAGCTGCCACCTGTCTATCTGTCTGTCTGTCTGCTCTATTTATTCTCTTTCAGGAGGTCCCACGATCAGAAATCAGCGCGATGCGCGGCTGGCATGCCCTGCTTTATGTCCGTCGCGTAACTCGATAACGAGTTCGGACGCTTGCTTGTCATCTGCTCGTAAGGGTCAACCTACGAACCCTCAGAATCCAGAGAAAGGCACACCTCAATCGTTGGCGAAACGCATCCAAACCTGGAATATCGACGACGACTGAAAAACGAAGTCAGATAAGAAATCGGTACTCCTTAAGTGTGTCGACTGAGAATGTTACACGCGTTGGGACGGGAGGTAAGTTCGTGACCATACATGTGGTACACACGCAGACCACGTACACGTCGCAAAGGGTGTCTAACCCGACGTTTTTCGCCCTTAAGATTGGCTCGTGACGCGACACGGAGAGCATGAACACATTGTGCAAGCAGGACCGCAAAAAACACGATTGCCTCGCCCTGTTTCAAGTCTTACCAGCACGAAAAAATAGTGTGACAAGAAGTTTACCTATCACCCTTCTCTGCCGCTGTCACAGGGGCTATCGCTGTCTCTCCTTTTGTCTCTGTCCCCCTCTCTCGTTCTCTGCGTGTGTCTCTCTTGGTGTATATCTCTCTCGCTTACCCAGATGTTGACCCCCCACATGTACACGAGCAGGGTGAGGTTGCCAAGCCCGAGGTACATCTTGAAGGCCGGGTAGTGCCACATATGCTGACCCAAAGCGTCCTCCGCGATGCAGTCCCACGTCGCCTACACCTGCAATCGTTCGTTGTCATCGTTTCCGTGTATGGTTTGTCTATTTGTTCATGCATGAAACAAAAAAAAGCATGCAACTCGTAAATTTATCATGCAATATGTTCTTGCTTTATTGTTGACGTCTAGTTGAGTGCACCAGCAAAACAAGAGGTGGGCACTACTTCCCAAGAAAACGTGCTCTGGAAATCGATGTCTGTTCGCCTGCGGGACATCGATCTCCTCATAGCACAAAGTCATTCATTTGCGCACGCTAGGGGAAGCCGTTAAAAACGCACTCACAGAACACACTCGAGGACGTACTGTAGGACAGGGACTACCCTCTCGAATGCGGCGGGGAAATAACCAGCGCACAGGCAATTGAGGTGGGTCTCTCACGGTTTGGAGTCTCATACCGCCTCGACAAGTACAACGCGCCGTCGATTGTGCAGCAACCGGAGCAAGCAGCAACAAGCAACCCTGGCTTCGCCCACCTCGAACGACAGCAGCCGGCGGCAGGTGTCCTACAGCTCGACGATGGCTCTCTTGAGGGACGGCCGCACGTACGGGTCTTCGGTGTGGCCAGACGGTCCGAGATGACTAGCTGGTTGACAGCAGGGCCCACAGGAAATTATTCGTTGAGACGAGCCCGCGGGGGAGTGGGGGTACACATGCCAATGTATGCTGGGGCAGATGCTGAAGTGGGGGCGCGGGAGGACGGAGGGGACAGGAAAACACGGTCGGTCCGCGTGTAGAGGAGATTGTGTGGAAACGCAAGTACTCACACACACATAACTACAAGTATTGTACCTCCTTTTCGCAGGCACACCCTTCACGTGGAGGCTGTACCCTACGATCGTCCAACCTCCTGAAAAACAAAACACACAGCCCAACCCAATCCCACCTGAGGGGTGCGACGCATCACCCCGCCAGTCGAAACGACAAGGCTGCTGAACTAAGGTCTGTGTCATCCCGGAGGGTCGTCGTAGTCGTCGTGGTAACGCCAGGGCCATCGCCCGGCACCACTGCTGCTGCTGCCCTTGTTGCCGCCACCGCCGCCCTGATTACCAACGCCGGTGCCACCTGCTGCGGTGGAAGAAAGGGCTTCAGGTGCACCCCCCATCCCGCCCAGCTTCCGGTGGAGCCGGTGTCGAAGGAAGTCGGGACTGTCGTGGAGGGCCGGAAAGCTTGGAGGCGCACTTGTCACTCTCGTTCCGATAAAAGGCCCAAATCCGCTCCAGCTCCTGTGTAGGCGGGGGAGGCGCAGGGGGCATCACCGCGGTGGTCGGGGTTCCCCGTGTGGAGGTGACAGTATCTCTATCTCGTACCATTGGTGTTGGAGAGGCGGGACATCGGCTGTCTGTACTTCGGCCAAGAAAAGCTCAACATTTGTAGTGTATGCTTGGTATGAATTTTATGTGTGACTCAGATGCTCCATTGAGAGGCATGCGGGGGTACCTGGTGTTTCGTCTCCTCCCTCGGTCGTCTCTGCAGCAGCTGCAACTCCGACAGTTTTTGAGCGTGGTCGGTCGTCCAAGACTCCTCTCGAGCGTTTAGCTGCCGTCCCCTCGCCTCTACTTCGGACAGCGCCTTCCGAAGCTTGCCCTCCAGCTGGGCGGCAAGCAGGTTGCGGGGGAGGGGGGGGGAGAGAGCCATTTCAAAAAAAGATTCAACAACAGCAGTTTTGAAGCTGGTGTAGAAGCCACCAAGTGCAGGGTTGTGCACCCACCCCCAGGGAAGTTGAGCTGGGTATAGAACGTCGTGTGACAGTAGAGGTTTACCCTCTGATGTTCATGAATGTTGTTTAGCCAATCTTCATGTACCATCCGTCGGACAGTGAGCCTAAGTCTTGGGGCCGCCATCTAGAAGGCGAGATATGGCTCGCAACAAGAATCAAACGGAAGGCTTCGCACCGGTTCGTTGCTTCAAAACCTCCGACAACGCCTTGCGCGGTTGCAACAACATCGTGCCATATGTTCACTCAATCTCATGTATGATGTCATCCATCGTCAACACGTGCCGACAGTCACAATCGAGACTTCACAATACAAGCAGCCGACAATAGCACAACGCCTAACGTGCAGCCGTACGTTCTTCCGAACTGCTGCCGCATCGGTTGCATCGTCACCGTGCACGTTGTGCAGGTCTAAATGTTTTGAGGTCAACACCAGCAACACCGGCTATAAAGGGCACCTTGGAGTAATCGGCTTGTGCGTGGCGCAGCTCTCATCGTCTGGTCGCCTCCAGCGCCTCCACTTCTGCCCGAGAGCTTCGTCCTGGACAGACATACGCAACAGTGCATCAAGCGCACAAACGGTGGCCAGACAGGAAGTGAAGGTTTACAGCAAAAAAACAGAGGCCGACGATTGGAAATGCGTTCATGGCCCATCTTTTCGAGCCCCCGCTGACCCACCACGCAGCATCAATCAAAACTTAACCCCCAGAGAGAAGCTGATTCTTCTACGCCCATGCAACGCCCTTAGAATACATCGCGCACCTTGCAAAAAACGTTTGCAATCAACAAACGCGTGAGCATACGAAACGGCTGTTACCGATGAGCGGACATGCCACAATAATTACCCATACCCTTTCATTTTACCCATACCCTTTCATTTTCCATTTTCCCTCATGTCAACCGTTTCGATTCCCAAGGGACGACCAGCCACACGCACACATGCCAGGTACGTCAAAACACATCTTCCAACACACACCACACAAGCGCGGTCAGATTCATCGCGGTCTGGATATCCGAAGGTCCACATCTTGCCAGCAACCTTACAAGGTCCCACAACACATGCGTAGCTACGTTTTGCATATCACCTCTTCCGTGTCTATCGTATTATCGCACCTTTCCCCGCAGGCGCTTGGCGAACTTGGCTTCCTCGACGACCCTCCATCTCTCCCACTCCACTCGAGCACGTTCGAGATCTTCCTCCGCCTCGGCCCTCGCTGCCTTCGCCTCTGCCACTACTGCCCCTGCCTGTGGTAGTCCTGCCCCTGCCCCTGTCGCCATCCCTGTCCCTGCCGACCTCGCCTCTGGTGAATGCGCAGTTGACGGTACTTGTGGCATCTGTGGTGCTGATGATGGCCGCATGGGGTCGATGGTCTGGCCGAAGCCCGGAAGGTTCGACTATAGGAGGGGGGTGACGGATAGGACGTCATGCAGCCAGGCAACAGATCAGCGTGGCGTCATGTCGTCGACCATTCTCTCTGTTTCTCTCTATTGATGGCTGATGGGCGTTTCCTGTTGGTGTCGCCGTGGGTGTCCATCCCTTGACAAGATTGTCAAGATGCAAGGGGCGTCAGGAACGGAAATTTGGAGCCGGCTTTCGGGGGTCCCACACCGAGTAACCCAACAGGCCTGGCCTGGAGTAGACTAGGCTACTCGGCAGAGCGCAAGAGAGTGCCGAATATTTTCAAACCGCCAAGTGCCCGACGCAACAAGCTTGTGGTTGTCACCTTATGGCTAGAGAAGCCAGAAAATAATCACGGCAGCGTGGCCAACCAAGCAAACATCACCATAGAAACCAAGCAGAGACGGATCATGGGGGGGGGCTGTACTCATCGTCGTGGATGCCGTAGTCGTTTGACCATTGACCTTGGATCAGGGTGGAGGGGGGGCTCATATGATACGGCACACGGTAGTGACTCCTCCCCTCTTTTATGAAGCCATGCGGCGGCCCTGACCTGATCATCGGGGTCATCAGTAGACCCTATGTCTACCAGGAGGAGGATCACACGAAGGGAGCACAGCCGGGATGGCAGGGCAGACGGCGGCGCCGATGTCGTCACTTGGTCGTTAATATCGCTCGATGTTGACGCTCGCCACAGACAGGTATCGGTCCAACACCTTGACCTCCACAGGGGATGATCCAGAGGCATCCCCGGGTGTGGTGACGCCCGCCCATTGCCGGGACTTGAGGTGCGCTTTGAAGCCGGCCATGGACGTGAAAGCCTGCCGTATTCCGGAGCAGCAAGATGGCAACAGTATCCCGGAGTTACGAGAGTCGAGCGTTGTGATTATCGCAGTAGCAGCAACACCACTAGCAACACCACTAGCAGCCACAGCAGCGGAAGCGGAAGCAACGGCAGGAGGGAACGCGAGGGACCAAGTTTCCCACGAGCGCTGACCAGCACCACTGCGAAATGGGAGTCTTGCAGCGGGTGTTGCCAACAGAGAATGCCGACACCATGACAGGTTGAAGAGTTCATTCCAGATTTGCCATGGGCGCCATCATACTGTACGGTAGGCGAGAACCAGCATCATCATTATATCGGCACTGACACACCTTTCCGGTATCTCTGCAGCGGACGTGCTGCGGGGGAGATTCCACGACATCCTGGAGAGGGATGGCCACAACCCCAACCTCCTCCTCCTTGAAACGGTCATTATTCCGAAGCGAAACGACCTGGCACAAACGAGCAACACGAAAGGCAGAAAGGCATCAGCGTATTCATTGCGGACGACGATGTCTCAGACGGAAGCGCATGGTAGCCCTCAAACAGGGAGTGCGCAGACTCGATCAATCAGGGCACCCGGTCATGAGATCTGGATGATGATATTCCCATGGCGACAACCAGGGCTTGTGCGACAGGTGTTGTATCGAAAACGTCTATTGGCATCGGCAGAAAAACAGAACATAATGCATCAATTATGCAAGGGTCGAAAACGCTCTATCACCGTGGGAGTTTTCTTGTGTCAAGTACAGTGCGTTGGGGGTGGGGGTGGTANACAGTGCGTTAGGGGTGGGGGTGGTGCGTTGAAACTGGTACGGAATGGTGCGTCGGAACTGGAACGGTATGGAGCCGCAATCCCAAATACCCGGTTGGGGCGAAACCCGTGGTACCGGCGCTTGTTCACGCCTTCATCTCGACGGAAGGACAGAGAGACAGACGAAAGGACAGACAGGCTCACCAGACTTCTGTCCTGCACGGTAGCAGCGAGTCGGTCGAAGCTCATCCCGAAGGAGAATGTGCAGCACGAGTTCGAGAGAGGCGTGTCCATCCGGGGAGCCGCCCACACCAGAGAAGTCCGCACCGGAGCCGAAGTCCCACAGTAGGGGTAGTGGTAGCAGGCCACCTGCAAGGGGAACATAGGGCACACATCCTAAACTCAAAGACGGGTCGTGATTGTTGCGCAGATGCTGAAGCTAGTAGGGAGGGTAAGGTTAGCACGCGGGCCGCGTTGCGGAAAGCAGTGCCACCTATATAGATGGGGTACATCTCGACGATCTGGAGAAATTCGTCAAGCGGTTTTCAGGTGGCCCGCAAGGCATGTGGCGCTTGCTACATATGTTTCTGGGTGATTGTCAGCCCGTCCAAGTTCGAACGTCGTTCAAACCCCTCCCAAAGCCCAAGGAGCAAAAAGACAAACACAGTCGCCTTGTGGAGATGAACATTCGTACACTTACCACGTAAGCCGCGTTCTCGAGGTCCTTGACCGATGCCAGGTCGATGGACATCCGATAACTGCGCGGCACCGTGGCCCCCGCCACCACCCCACTCCCGACCACTGGTGGCTCCTCCGCCTGCACCCCCGTTGTCCTAACCGCGGCACCCCCCCGAACCCCTGACCTGTCCCCCCTTGCCCCCCTCCCTTCCAGGGTTCGGCGGCTCCCCTTCACACTCCCAGGTGATGGTCTCCCGGAAGTCGCTGTCTTCAGTGTCTACCTCCCCCCGCTCGCCGCAGCTAGCCGCTCGGAAGCCTTCCCGGAGGGAGGCGGAAGGGTTATTGTAGCGTTAGCCACTCCCGCGATTGCATCGGTTGCCATGGCCGCACCGCCGGCCTTTCCAGACAGCAACAGCTCTCCCGTGGCGTCAGTGATTCCCACTAGAACACCGCCGCCGCCATTGACGCGGTTGCTCAGCGCCGAACCGTCTCCGCTGCCTGGGTGATCAACCGGCCTGAGCTCTGGCCGCTGCAGCGCNCCTCCCCCCGCTCGCCGCAGCTAGCCGCTCGGAAGCCTTCCCGGAGGGAGGCGGAAGGGTTATTGTAGCGTTAGCCACTCCCGCGATTGCATCGGTTGCCATGGCCGCACCGCCGGCCTTTCCAGACAGCAACAGCTCTCCCGTGGCGTCAGTGATTCCCACTAGAGCACCGCCGCCGCCATTGACGCGGTTGCTCAGCGCCGAACCGCCTCCGCTGCCTGGGTGATCAACCGGCCTGAGCTCTGGCCGCTGCAGCGCCGCCGTGAATGCAACAGCCCGCCCAACTCTCCTCCCAGCCACCGCAAGGCGGGACCATGTCCTCACGCCGCTCGCGCTGGCTGAGCCCTCGGTCCTGCCCGTGGCCACCGCTGCCGCCGTCGCCGCCCACAGCCCGTCGGCATCGGGGCTCCCAACAGGCTCATCGCCGGGTCCAGGTTCGGAATCAGCCCTCGTCAGCTCGGCGCAGATGGAGGCAACCGGGGGGCTCTGTGACTCTTCCTCCCCCCCCTCGCCGTCTTCCTTGTCTCGCTGCTGCGGGGCCGCCAGGGGCTCGCCGGGGAGATGGAGTTGGAAGTATCCCTCTATCCCTGTGCTGCCGAACTCGCACGTGCTGCGGCCCTGCCACTGCTCTCTCGGTAGCAGCAGAGACATGTCCACGTCTGCGTGGGCCAGGATGCGTCCTTCCGTGCCGAGGTAGACCTGTACCGAAATTATGGCATCGGGCCGGATTCGCAGGAAACCCACAATGCGGCCCGCGAGCGGATAAAAAAAAGCACCGCGAGGGTGAGGGGGAGGGGACGGGAAGCGAAGCTAGTTGTATTCCTTTGTCGGCCGCCCNCGGTGCTGCCGAACTCGCACGTGCCGCGGCCTTGCCATTGCTCTCTCGGTAGCAGCAGAGACATGTCCACGTCTGCGTGGGCCAGGATGCGTCCTTCCGTGCCGAGGTAGACCTGTACCGAAATTATGGCATCGGGCCGGATTCGCAGGAAACCCACAATGCGGCCCGCGAGCGGATAAAAAAAAGCACAGCGAGGGTGAGGGGGAGGGGACGGGAAGCGAAGCTAGTTGTATTCCTTTGTCGGCCGCCCAACGCCGAACGAGGATGTTGCGAGCTGACCTGAGGATCGGCAGTGCTGCTAAAAAGCGTGTTTGAACGCATGGTAGCCCCACCAGACTCTGATGTTTGCGGTGTGATATTTTCTGGTGCGGGGTCGATTAATGTGCAGTGGTGCTTGCTGCGCATACCGGTCGCCGCTTGGCTACACAGCTTACGAGGAATATTGCTGCAGCCCGGTGATAACGGGCGTACGACTAGAGTAGACTACAGCTTCCCCGGTGCTCCAAATATCGCTTGATACATCATCAAAGCGCGATCCTTACGAACAACATCCACTGACCTGCAGCGGCGGGGCCTCGGCCAGGAAGTGGCATAGCCCTTGCAGGGCCGCCCGCAGCCAAAAGGAGTCCAACATCGGATCCAGCATCGCACCCCCCCCCGTCGGCGGCGGCCCCAAGCTCTCGAACCTATCCTATTGCACCACCACGCCGAAGATAGAGTAGCTCAGCCAGAACCCGGGGCCACCCCCATCGCTGCCGGCCACCGCAGCCGCCAAACCTGACAGTCCCGCGGCCCCCTTGACGGAGATGGCCAGCGAGAACGTCCGGGCGTCCTGCCCGTCCGCGCCCGGCCCAACCGGTAGGGCGTCGAGGTCGGACACCGCGTCGACAGCAGTCGAGGCTGCCAAAGGCTACTCGGATTCGGAGACAGTGCTGTCGACCCCGGTATGGACGGCAACCTCGCCGTCTTCCAGCCCTGCTGCTGGTGCTGCGGCAGCGACGGGAAACGGCATCGTTCGTTCCGACGCGGCCGTTGGAGAACCACCGTCGAAGCTTGCTTTCGAAGCAGAGGGTTTCGCCGAATCATTCCCCCGGTGACCGCTGTTCGGTCGGCCTCGTTGCTCGTGCCCTTCTCTACAGGGGTCCTCCTGCGGGTCGCGCGCCATGGCCAGGCGGGAGGATATCAGCACCTCCGCGGGGCTGGCGCCCTGGAGCTTGACCCAGTGTTCTTGCTGACGCTGCCCGGCGAGGTCTCGCATGTCGACGATGAGCCAGCCCACCGAATCGGAGGTGTCCATTGTGGGGGAGTTGGGGTCGATGGCGTACACGTGTACCTGGAAACGGTTGCGGTTGGGGGGGATGGTGGGAGCGAAACAAACGAGAGGTGCAAGGGAAGTTGCTATCGGCCGGAATGAACAAGAACGCAGGGTGTTTCCAACGGTGGCAGAAGAAGAAATTATCATGGGATGTTGGGTTCCAAAGTCATTGGTCCGTGTTTGTTCTGGCCTCTCTCTGTCGTTGAGCTTGGTTCACTTCGCTGATGCTGTTGTGTGGCGTACAACACGGACAGCAGCAGCAGTGTCCAAGCGGGCCCATGAAAAAAAAATATCCGCGTTAACTCCTCGCGCGAAGTTGTGCGGGCGTCAAACTCGCGCTACGGCGAGGGCTGCGACAGAAGACGGNAATATCCGCGTTAACTCCTCGCGCGAAGTTGTGCGGGCGTCAAACTCGCGCTACGGCGAGGGCTGCGATAGAAGACGGTCTCCCCGACAGCACTGACCAAATGTGTGTTCCACCCTCTGTTAAGCTGTGAAAAACTCTGGGAACTCACTACTGCGAGAACATCTCAGGATTGGACTACAGCAAAGTCATCGCTGTTGCTCCAAGTATGCACAACGTTGCACCACTCTACGAATTCAAGCGACTACTACCTATACTGCTGTCCTGTTCTTCCTTCACTATGTAATGACAAGTCATAATAGGTCGCATCACCTTGCAGACAGGGGTGTACGCATTGACCTCCTTGAACTGTTGCTCGGGCAGGCTCCACGACACCTTGTCCGCGCCCCGCAGCCACATCGCCTGGCGGGACCTCCCGCCCCTGCCCCATGTCGAGTTCCCCGTCTCTCGCGTCTCGTTGGCGATGTTTGACTGCGCTCTCAAGCACTTCCGGTAGTCGACGCTCCCCCGTCCATGCTGATGCCTCTGTTGTTGCCCGTGCTGTCTGAGCACTAGTTCCCTCTCGTTTTCCTCGTTGAAAAACGACTGCGGGAGGTGTCGCAGCGACCGCACTTCCACGGTGATCTCTGGAGCATCCTCTGCTGTTAGAAGTCTTGCTGCCGCCGAACCGGCAGCACCAGCAGCAGCAGCAACAACAGCAAGAACAACAGCAAGGCAGGCTGCTGCCTTCGTCCCCTGTTCCCTGCGGCTGTTCGGGCCTGATTGATCGTACACATGAAATGTACCCAGATGTTCGGCGACAAGGGAATTGGAACAAGAACGGGGGATGTTCGTCAAGAGGGGGGTATACTGCCGTACTGGTGCACACCACGAAAGTCTGCACTCCAATCAAAAACAGCTGCTTGCATTTCCATCTAACCTGTGCACACGGTCTTGATTTTCTTTCTCTCTCTTGAAGGTTTCTCTGTCTCTGTTGAAGGTGTNAAGGGAATTGGAACAAGAACGGGGGATGTTCGTCAAGAGGGGGGTATACTGCCGTACTAATAGTGCACATCACGAAAGCCTGCACTCCAATCAAAAACAGCTGCTTGCATTTCCATCTAACCTGTGCACACGGTCTTGATTTTCTCTCTCTTCTCTTGAAGGCTTCTCTGTCTCTGTTGAAGGTGTAAGCAACTCCGACCAATGGGTACTGAAAAAACAGATAGATTCTCTTGGCGTGCATACATTACCCTGTACTGTCGCTCCCAACGGGATAATGGTGAAGGTGCAGCCTACCCTTCCCANGACCAATGGGTACTGAAAAAACAGATAGATTCTCTTGGCGTGCATACATTTCCCTGTACTGTCGCTCCCAACGGGATAATGGTGAAGGTACAGCCTACCCTTCCCATGCATGAGCCTGTCCACAATACGATCCTACAGCAGCAGACTACTTAGCCGAAATTCGTGACAGCTATCTAATATACTGAAGTGTTGTCACCAGGTACCGACCTACTTCGTATTTAGTACAGCCGCACGGTTTCGAAGCTAGAATACCNAGTGTTGTCACCGGGTACCGACCTAC
This sequence comes from Ectocarpus sp. CCAP 1310/34, assembly GCA_902602495.3. Taxonomy (NCBI): domain Eukaryota; class Phaeophyceae; order Ectocarpales; family Ectocarpaceae; genus Ectocarpus; species Ectocarpus sp. CCAP 1310/34. Next base: position 3,787 of record CACKRE030001240.1, on the reverse strand, counting down.
TTCGTATTTAGTATAGCCGCACGGTTTCGAAGCTAGAATACCAACTGCGTGGACCCCCGTAGCGGGCATTCGTCAAGTGTCGATAGGAATAACCGGAGGATACGCCAAGTTGGTCGAATTTTGGAAACGGCATTTCGAGTGACATCCTGCACAGGTAGAAGGTTAACGTCAACGTACCGTAAACGTGCCGTACGTACGTCACTCCGAAACATTGTACGTGTAACGTCAATGGCTTGACAACCGCTGCGCGTGCATGTCTTGTGTACGTGGGTGTTGCTTAGATCGAGTTCCGAATCTCCCAACACATCACCCCAAACCAGGGGATAAAGCTGCAATGGAGATGTCTGTCAGTAGTTTCCCCGCGCTGGTAGAGTACCCAACACAAAAGGAAGAGTAGTGGCCAAAATCGGGTACACCCGGCCCCAATCCGGCCATTATCGGGTACACTTGTTTCACACAGCCGGCAGCGCCCTCCTGGCGCCATCTGATTGGCCGACGCCCACCCCTACCCGGCCCTGACCCTATTTCCACCGGGTGCACCCGATCTTGGCTACTCACCCCCCGGAGGGTACCCGATCTTACTCTCGCCTACCCGAAAATGGCTGGGCTATTCGACCAACAGACCACCAGCAGACCACGCTCACGAACACACGTCACCAACACCCCGCACTCGAGTTCCGACGCTTCCGACGGCGGGCGGAGGCGGACACTAACGCGGCGGAACTCTCGTCTGAAGTGGATCTCTCTCCTGCAAGACTCCTCCTGCAACCCACCGCCGACGGCGGAACTCTCTCGGTTCTCGTTTCATATCGGAGAGGGAGGAGAGAGAGGGCCAGGCGGACGGGGGTGGATGAATACCTCTCAATACCTCACGTGATCACTTGAGCTGCACACAAATACATGACGCAGCTCAGATATGTCCATGGAAGCATCAAGCACAGAAGCATCAGGGTGTCGCTTTCGTCTGGAATAGACTACATGTAGACACATCAAGACCGGAGATGTATGGTACGGTGTTGTGTACGCAGAGGCTCGTTCATACACAGCAATGCAGCAGCAGCAAGCAGTGGATGCCGTGGTTATGTCTCGATCAAGAGGAAGACCGGATATATATGACACACTGCTGTTGTGTAGGAAGAGGATCGTACAGTAATGCAGCAGCAGCAAGCAGTGGATGCCGTGGGACCTCAGATTAAACAGCGACAATACTTCCTTGACTTCGACCTCTCGTGAGTACGTGGGAGAGACAAGGAACTGCGGGCTTGCCACAGGAGATGGGGAAAGATAGAGAGAGTGGTGGTACACGCAGCATGAACGCTGTCCTAAGATGGCTGGTGGTGAAGTAGCACGCGCCTTGCGCGAGGACCGCGGGCGGTGTTCTCTACTTCATCGCTCATATTCTGCCGATGCCAGTCGATCGTTCAGGCACGAGTGCCGAGATTAACCATGAGAGACTTGGTGGGTTGAGGAGCGACATCTACTTGCAGGAGCGAGGTCTACTTCAAACAAGAGTTCCGCCGCGTTGCTGTAGAGAGATCCACTGATCCACTTCAAACGAGAGTTCCGCCGCGGTAGCCGCGTTAGTGTCCGCCTCCGCCCGCCATCGGAAGCGTCGGAACTCGAGTGCGGGGTGTTGGTGACGTGTGTTCGTGAGCGTGGTCTGCTGGTGGTCTGTTGGTCGAATAGCCCAGCCATTTTCGGGTAGGCGAGAGTAAGATCGGGTACCCTCCGGGGGGTGAGTAGCCAAGATCGGGTGCACCCGGTGGAAATAGGGTCAGGGCCGGGTAGGGGTGGGCGTCGGCCAATCAGATGGCGCCAGGAGGGCGCTGCCGACTGTGTAAAACAAGTGTACCCGATAATGGCCGGATTGGGGCCGGGTGTACCCGATTTTGGCCACTCTTCCAAAAGGAATGTCGGTCTTGTATGTGACGTGATGTGATGTGTCTCATGAGGGTGCCATGCCGACGACTAACCTATTGTATAGTTGAGAGGCTGAGGCTTGTTGTGTCCCAAGCAGCAAAAAGGGGCAAAAATAGAGCATAGGAAGGTATTGCAGTACTACTGTAGGCGATAGCCCACACCCCACACCAACGCTGTATTGAACTAGTGCGGTAATATTTGTAGAGCAAACCGCGAGCATGTGGCGGGGCTACAGCAGTGGTTATGGTCCCTGGAGACTATTGCTGCGGATGGTCAACCGTTGAGTAATCATTTGGTGGTGTTGTTGTTGTTCTCCTGTTTTTGTTGTCACATTGGCTCTCCACGCACTGCTGTAGTCTGCTGTAGTCTGCTGTAGTCCTCAGCCGTTGCCGGTGAAGGTGAAGCAAGCGAGGTACATGTACCTACAATAGCAGGTAGGCCTGAGGTTCCGCCGCATTCTTTGGAATGGATGCCGTTGTGCGTTGTGTGTGCTGTGTTGGTGTCTTGGCTTTGGAATACTAAATGTTGCACAAACCGCTTCTATTGTAGCTCTGAGGATGGGCTCCCCAGCGCGAAAAGGTCGCGCGGTGGGTGTTGTCGGCGTTTTTCCTACTTCTCTCCGCGCTCTCTCTTTCTCTTGTCTCTCCCTCTCTCTGTCTCTCTCTCTCTCTCTCTGTCCGTTTCATTTCAATTCAAACTAGACAAAAGATCAACGACATTTTTGCCGTACGTTGAATTTACACGCTTGTACAGCTTCCACCTGGGTATATCAGCAAAGTTCGACACACGCACCTGATTCAGTTGACAAGTTTCGTCTGTTGAGCGCCAGCTGGCATAGTCGAACCGACCAGTTGCTAGTTTGCTGTACAGCGGTTGATGTCGAAGTTGTCAACAGGGGTGCCGCAGTCTGCAGTCGCAGTGGATACAATAATATTGGGGGGAGGCGGGGGGGGCAAAGGGATACGACAAAAATATGCATACATGTGCCGGGTGTCTGGACGCCGGTTGCTTTGATTCCTCCGCACAAGAGGCAGATTGGGACCGGGGGTCAAACAACAAGGGGAGGACTTACCACAGCTCTGGGTTCAAAGTCTTGGAGTGGTGGTCTTCAAAACGAGAGGAGCATGATACTGCAAGCGGGATACCGCACTTGCCCCTGCGACCCATTTTATTCCTTTCGTCGGTGAGTTGACTTGCCGATTTGTCTCTGCACCTGGAGCTTGCTGTGTTTTTGTTTGTTTTCGTCCTTTTATTATGGCGACAGCAGTCCCCCCATTTTTCGTGGTGAGACGTGTACTGCACTCTTCAGCGTATGTAGAGTACTACACTTTTCAGTGTATTTTCTCGTACAACTACAACCATCCAGGGTCACACAGGAGGGGGGTAAACACCAGGACTTTTAACAATTTAACAATTTAACAATTAGACTATAGCATTTATCTTTTTGCTCACAGGCCTGCGTGCGGACCACCACGCTGTCTGCGCAATTTCTGTCGGGCGCCGTGAGCGCAGCAGGCTTTTCACTTGGTTTCAGTAAGCAAATCACTCCGAAATCGGCCCAGAAAACGGCTCTCGATCGCCCTCGTGCCTCCCTTTCAAAGTGCGTGTTTTCGTCGCCCGGGGGCCGTTTTGCGGTCCGGTTGGCGGTGGACGCTGCCACTTACCGCTCCAGCGACCCATATCGGTGCTGCGCGCGGGCTTTCTTATCCCGCGTTTCTCTCTNTTTTTTTTTTTTCCATCGCTGCTGCTGTACAGCTTCGTGTCTCTCTCCTTCCTATGTCTCTCGCTCCCATCGGGCGCTACTTTCTTCCGTTCCTGACGCGGTGGCGGTGTCCTCAGTCTTTTCCTGACTCCCTGCGCTTTTTTT
>CACKRE030001239.1:17254-30902 GCA_902602495.3 Ectocarpus sp. CCAP 1310/34 | reverse complement strand
ACACACACACACACACACACACACACACACACACACACACACACACACACCTTCCGGCGGAAGCGCAGGCGGCTATTGCGGCGTTGAGCGAGTGCCTATCCCTGCCGAGCCCCCTCATCCTCATGTCGTCCAGGAGGCCCAGCGCTGTCTCCCACTGGCCGCAGTTCTTGCAGGCCGTGATAGCGGCGGAGTACGAAAACTGGACATCATTCATGCGGACAATAAGCAAAAAACGAACGGCTTACACTCTAAGGTCTTGCATACCTTGGCGGTTACAGACCATTTCCCACGCGTCCTCTCGAGAGGACGGACCGGGGGGGGGGCGCTCATTCTCCGCCCTTACAAAAGCCATCCGATCACCGTTGATGACGCCTCTCGTGCGAGACGAACACTGAACATGTCAAGCACCACGGAAGGATACTCAAGTTGTTGACCACACACATCTCTGGCGAGACCCAGCGCCGCCTGCTCCTACCGCAATGTACAATGCAGACACTTTTCCAGCAGTCGGGCTGTTGCTGCTCTCTGTTCGGGCGTCGTGAGCGGGCTTTTTCCTGCATATTTTGTGTTCGGGGCCGCAACCTTGCGGCGGCCTGAGCACCACGACGCTATTTCGGCGAGACGGCGGGTGACCCGACGAACGCTAGCCAAAGAGGATTCCCAGAAATGCCCCCCCCTCCCCCCCTCGGTGTTTGCCATCGGGGTTGGGTTTTCGTCGCTTGGCAACGACGTTGTAAAACAAGCCGTTCCCCCCGGTGTTTGCCATCGGGGTTGGGTTTTCGTCGCTTGGCAACGACGTTGTAAAACAAGCCGCCCCCCCCGGTGTTTGCCATCGGGATTGGGTTTTCGTCGCTTGGCAACGACGTTGTAAAACAAGCCAATTCACTTCGTGAACTCGGCAACCAGGTTACCGTTTTTTTTTTTTTCCCTCGTTTTTTTTTTTGGCGGTAACCATAATGGTGGTCGAGTAGATCATGTTGTGCGGGGTGGAGAACCCTCGCTCCGCGCAAGGGGGATGATCGCACCACGTTGTGTTAAAATGGTCAAGCACCCTCGAGGCAGTTACACAGTGCTTACAACTGTCTCTGGAAGTGAAAGCACCAGAAAATAAATTAATTCATACGCAGCTGTCATCCGTACGCAAGGAAGTAAGCACAAGATGCCGAACACCCTTAGCAGGATGCAGCGCACCCTTCATGCGACTCGCCGAATATCTCACGGCGCTTCGCGCTTGGTGATGTGAGAGCCTGGTCCGGTGAGAACCCGGCGTGCTCCGTCCCGGCTTTGTAGGGATGCGAGGTCAATGGTCTAACGACTACGGCATGCACGACTATGAGTACACCCCCCCCCCTACCCCGGTTTTTGCCATCGGGAGTGGGTTTTCGTCGCTTGCCAACGACGTTGTAAAACAAGCCAATTCACTTCGTGAACTCGGGCAACCAGGTTACCGTTTTTTTTTCAACTCCGTTTTATTTTTTTTGGGCGGTAACCATAATGATGGTTGAGTAGATCATGTTGTGCGGGGTGAACCCTCACTCCGCGCAAGGGGGATGATCGCACCACGTTGTGTTAAAATGGTCAAGCACCCTCGAGGCAGTTACACAGTGCTTACAACTGTCTCTGGAAGTGAAAGCACCAGAAAATAAATTAATTCATACGCAGCTGTCATCCGTACGCAAGGAAGTAAGCACAAGATGCCGAACACCCTTAGCAGGATGCAGCGCACCCTTCATGCGACTCGCCGAATATCTCACGGCGCTTCGCGCTTGGTGATGTGAGAGCCTGGTCCGGTGAGAACCCGGCGTGCTCCGTCCCGGCTTTGTAGGGATGCGAGGTCAATGGTCTAACGACTACGGCATGCACGACTATGGGTACACACACACACCCCCCTCAGCACGCGGGCGGCGGGCGTGTGTTTCGCGAGTGTCGCTCGTCGTCCCTTGATTGCCAACTTCGACCACACCGCGTCAATAGAGTGTGGCGGACCGACTTAGCTTATGGCCGCCGGTGGCGGTGGCGGTGCATCATGTGGCGCACGGTGTGGCAAACTGATTGGACCGCCTAGGCAAAGCGTAGAGGAAGATCACCACGAAAAGACCGGGCCGGGGGGGCACGCAGACCATAACCACCACATCTTGGTCGATTCAATACTTCACCCAGCATACTTTCTTGCTTAAAAAAAAACTGAGCAGACTACTGAACGGATTCCAGTCCAACGCTGGTAAAGCTCCCGCAAGAACGGCGTCGCTGTCGTTGCAGTTGAGCGAACAGCCTTGGGGTGTCGATCCACGGCAACGTCAATACCAACAAACCATTCCCGCGAACAATCTAGCGCACGGTTCCTGCATTACGAGGGGCACTCCGCCGACCAAGTCATGTTTGGCACACAGCCGAGGTTCCCCCGCCGAGGGTGCTCGCTAGCCGCGGCAGTNGTGCGCTGCATCCTGCTAAGGGTGTTCGGCATCTTGTGCATACTTCCTTGCGTACGGATGACAGCTGCGTATGACTTAACATATTTTCTGGTGCTTTCACTTCCCAGAGACAGTTGTAAGCACTGTGTAACTGCCTCGAGGGTGCTTGGCCATTTTAACACAACGTGGTGGTGCAATCATCCCCCTTGCGCGGAGTCAGGGTTCTCGACCCCGCACAACATAATCTGCTCGATCACCATTGATGGTTACCACAAAAAAAGAAAATGGCAGTGGCGGGGGTGGTGGTTTTCTGCTCGACCGTGTGACAGAAGTCAAGCCTACGACTCTCGCCGTTGGGGGCGCGGGGTGGACACAGCTAATTGCTACGGCTATTGGCTGCAAGGACCTGGCAGAGATACACATCCACACGGAACCCCCCCCCCCCACAGCTGTTTGTTCCTAGCAGGTTCAGTTCCCTCACCCCATCGGGCACCAGGCCTTCTCGCCGCATGCTGTCCAGCAGCTCGACGGCCGGCTTCCACTTCTTTCCTCTGCCGCACGCTGAGGGCAGAACAAGACAGCACCGGCGAGAGAGAGAGAGCGCCAAAAAACAAGAAACGAAAAAGCGGCGAGAGCACGGGCACATCTCCGAAGATGTTGAAAAGCACAACCGACAAAACAAAGCTAGGGCGCGGGGACGGAAGGTTAATCGATTTCTCAAAACACACCGGGAAATCGACGCACATAAGGGATGCACACACTCACACACGAGACGTCGATTTGTGCACGTCGGATGCACACATTCACGCACGACGCATTGCAAAACTAACTCGTCATCCCGCCGCCGCCGCCGCCGCCGCCGGTGCCATACCCACCGGTGATGGCGGTGTTGAAAGTAATGGTGTCAGGTTCCGGCAGCACCAGCATCGTCGAAGAAGACGCCTCCTCCCCTTCCACCCGGGGCTCCCGGAATCCCGTTCCCTGGTCCGCGCCACTGCCGTCGCCGCCGCCGTCCACGTCAACCAGCAGCGCCCCCCTCCTCATCATGGAGAGCAGGTCCAGGGCCTCGTACCACCGACCGCTTCTAGCCAGCACCGACATGGCCGCGTTGAGGCAGATCACGTTAAGGGGAAGCCCCACTCGCCCGGCTTCGGCAATCAGCCCTGGGTTATGTCGTTTCCGGTTTGGGTGTATGTGAGTGATGCCCGCGGGGAGCGAGCGGCGGGGTCGGGCGGAAACAACGTCGGGAACCGTCGGGGTGTTCGGGGAAGACAGCACGACAGGATAGGATGGACTTGAGGAAAAATAGCGGGTCGCAAACAGCACCATCACTTCTTAGCGAACACCGGGTGCTGGTCCTTCGTTGAGCGGACACGGTCACACCGGGTGGTCCTCCCGTACCGTAGATATGGCAGAATCAGCTCGACATGGCAGAATCAGCTCGACATGGCAGAATCAGCTCGACATGGCAAAATCAGCTCGACAGGAAAACAAGCATGGACAGGCCGACAAACAGGCAGGCAGGCCAACGGACACGACGTGGATAGTTTCCACGAATTTTGGCTTCACAAATTCACGGAAAGGAGCGCCCGAACTGAGACAGCGAACCCTATCCATCGCCGCAACCTGATCGCGGAGAACTCAAACGAAGGCACTGTTATTTTTCTTTGTTGACAGGGGTCCGCACCTCGCACGGCTTTCCACCCGCCGCGGTACCCCAGCTGTTTCATCCCTTTGGTGAACTTTCGCTGCCTGTGAGCGACGCAAAAGCAAGGCCGTGGGCGACGAAGACAACAACAACAACGGGTGCGTTATTGGAATACCACGTTCTCGTGTGTGGTGCTTGCTGTGTGCACAACAGTGCACAAAACCTGTTGCGTTGTCATAAGCTCGCAGGGGAGGAAAAGACATCGCACACTCACAGTGACACATCGCTACCAAGAGGTGGGAATCCGATACTGACAAGTGAGGTGGGAGGGGCAAGAACAGACCATCCCTGCTCTTGACGGCCGATTTCCAGAGAAAGCAGCAGAAGTAGCGGTATTGACCACGTAACCCGAGGGGTCTTTTTCAGGTTAGAGGGGTGGGGCACCACCCACGCACGAATGGGGGCGCTGTAGAAATTTTGTTTTGGGGTAGAATTGTAGATTAAGTCGCTAGGCTCTTCGTGAATTTAGAAAATTTTCGCGTCTCTCATCTGGAATTTTCGAAGAGCAGAATCTCACCCGGGACTGAATCGCAGAACCGTTTTCGACACAATAAATCTAACCCGGTGATAACTTAACACTGCCACGGAAAACCATGGGGCATGTAACTGTGTGGAGGGTGTGCTATCTTACCTCGCCCTGTTTGTGATCTGAGAGTGATAGAGTTACGTATTGGGCTCAGGTTGACCCGTATAAATCGACGTACCATTTTGCGAAGGAGTGTGATATTGCATTCAAAATGCGCGTGTCTTGTTTGCGCCGAATAGGGTTGTACTGTGGCATCGCGTTGCGAAACTCTGTCGCCGCGGACGCTTCATACAGCCCGTGTCAAGATATAGGTGCATCATTCCGTTTCTACCGTTTTTTCGGCTGGTCGATGGGTCGATTTCAACCCCTCACACAAGTTTCTATTCGACGATTTCCCCTACCTTTCGACCTCAACATGCCAACAATTGGCTCAGAAAAGCTCGGCCCCCGTTTGGGTGGTCAAAATATAGAAATAAAACAAGATCGAGCACCATTTCGAAGCGTTTCGAGTTGGCCACTTGCATCCTTCGGTCGCAGCACGGTAGTGCGTGGCCCTTTGTCGGCATGGACAGCAGAAACATGGGCGGTGTTTCATTGTAGACTATGCCTACTTTCAGAGAACAACCTTCGGCGTCGTGCGTCGGGCCGATGCAGGAGGACTTTATTTGTCCGCGGGTCAGTAAAATTCTGTACCCCAGTTGGTAGAGGTACATAATGCCACAAGGAAACGGGATGTGACGCCACCCACAAAAACACCAACATCTCTCAACTCTCATGTCCTACCCACCTCAACAGCCGTGAGTGAAACGGAGTTTCGCAGCAGCACGAAATGGAAGGTACGGAGTACACTGCAGTTGGCCCGCCAGAAAAAAAAAAAACGTTCTGTACAGTAGTTGCAGTGGGGCTGGGCCTTTCGCGATAACTAAGAGAGAACGACTAATGAAATCACGTCCGCCGTGGATCCTACTCCAAACTGTGTAGCGACTTGTAGACTACGGACCACTGTCGTTATACGATGGTGATGAAACAAGAGATTGAACGTCGAACCAAGTTGATTCTTTTTCGCGGGCAGCAACTAGAAGGGCAGGATAGGGCACACAGTCGTGGTCCTGGTTTAGCGGTTGCCTGTTTGGCGGGATGACCCGAATAGCGGGCCTGCTTAGTAAAGTACTACTTCGAAACACTAAACATCGTACTCTTGGTGAGTATTTTGACGAGGAATACTCAAAACTCGGTTGGTGAGTACGGATGGGCATTTTCGAAATACTTGTTTCAGGAAACTCGTGGCTGAGTAAAACACTCGAGTAGCTGAGTACACACGACTTGATTAAAAACTTTCTCAAGCGCAATACTCAAGGTTGAGCATTACTCAAGCATGAGTAGTCTACGCGGCAAAATTGATTTAGCAAGCATATGGGATAAAGTATTCAACCCGTGCCTTAGGGTTAGGGTTAGGGTCAGGAATAGGGTCTGCCCGCCCCCTCCCTATTATTTTCTAGATATTCTGAAATCCTGCGGAGGCGGTCCCAAAAATACTTGAGTGCGAGTATACTTTACATAATACGTCCTAGAATATTTTTTGACACTATTACATAGTATTACATAGTGGACCGCTAAACCGGGACCACGACTGTAGCTGTGAAAAAGTAGCTTGAGGTGATCAGCGTCGCGGCTGTGCATAACACCACCCTCGTTTCAGAATGCAAAGACCCACCCAGCAAGCCCTTGCCATGACCGCCCACAGTGTGAGGGGAGGAGCTTGAGGGGGGAGCCTTGCATCGTCACACACCGGGCCTACGCGCGTTCGATACGCACCAAAAACAACCATGGGTTTGGTTGCAGTTGAACCCCTACAACGCGGCGGTACTGACTACTGTAGTTTTATTTTTTCATGAGTTTTTTGTTTGCACCACAGCAGGAGCAGGACTGCTACTTGGTGGCACTGAGTCTTCTCCTTGTGCTGCGAAGTCGGAGGCTGGACCCTCTCTATTTTCCACCCTCCTCACCGGGCCTTTCTGTCGGGAGAGCCCGATGGCTATAGAAAGCCGTGTGCGCTTTGAGAGAGTGACGGCCCATATTTACAGAGGCGGCTGCTACCCGTGTTCCATCAGTACTACAGCTTGTTACATCATCATGTGCACACACATACATCATACGTTCCCTCACCTAAGGTCGCGCTCATCCAGCCTCATCAACGTCTCCTCCTTCTTGCCACCACCACCACGGCCTTGGGTAGGCTGGGACACACCGGTCGCAGGTCCATCAGCAGCCCCTGCCCCTCTTGCTAGCAGCCCGCCCTGCTGTTGGCGTACGCCGCCGGCAACACGCGGCACCACGCTGGCACGCCGACGGACCCACCCACTCTCGGCAGTGAACATTGGTCGTCCACCAACACCAGAGACTACTGCTGTTGGACTACCCAAAGATGATCTCCCCACGGCTGCTGCTGGGCAGGTGTGCCGGCTCGTTGGAGCCGTCGTGCATGGCGAGGGCGGCGGGATGAAGGACGACAAGCCATGGTCGGTCGGGGTGCTACCGGTGTGCTGCTGCTGCCGCTGTTGAGGAGGGGCCGAAAACGCCCCCGTGGTTCCTGCTGCTGCTGTTGCTGCCGTCAATGCTGTTGTTGCTGCTGCTGCTGCTGCTGCCAGAGAATACACGCTAAGGCTCGCCACTCGGCGCTGGTCTCCCTCCTTCATGGTTGGCCACTAGCGTGACACGAGATGGGGAGAGGGAGCAAGACACATACCCTTCCTCCGAGAAGTTGTTTGGTTGCAGGCTGCAGGCTGCAGGAGGACAGAGGCGGCGTAAATGCCGTGAACGTGCGCGGTACAACCCAGTTAGGGGCCGATTCTCAGTGCAGAATTTCTCACAGTCCCTCCCGGCGTGTTTTTTTTGCGACAGCAGTTGTTTGTAATTGTTGTTGTTTCTCACATTAGCTCCATAGTCCACAAAAAATGGGGAGCCCGTGGTCTCAAAACCCGGCACACACGACGCCGCGGGGAAACAAAACAAAAAAGGGTACAAACCACTCGGAGAAAGAAAACAAAATGATAGGAAAAAAGAGCAGCTACCGCACCGACCGTTCGAGAACACAGAAGTAGAGCCCTCGGAAACCGATCAAAATAAAACAAACAAAAATAAAATAAAGGGGGACGCTTTCGACACCCGCCTAAAGAAAAAATCAAAGGGTAACGTTCTATGCATAGCACCAGGCACTACGCACCAGGGCATGGGAGTAACGGAGCAAATAGGACAAAGATGCGGCAGATGGGCAGACAGCCGGATGTACAAAAACAAAAACAGCAACAAAAGCGAGATCAAGGTACCCAACACAGCAGAGTAGGCAGGGAGGACATGAAAAATAGAAACACAGCACAGAGAGAGGCCGAAGGCAATACAAAGGACATACACAAAGGAGTATAGCATATCTACAGCAGGGAGTGAAACAGGGCGCAACAACATCGGCCGGGTACATAGTTCGCCACAAGTGCGGCCTTGGCCGCCCTACTCGCTTCTACAGCAGTGTCCGGTCGCCGTTTCTTCCCCCCCAACGCCGCTTGCTTCCCCGACTCTCTTTCTCTTCGGTCCTGAGATGGCCGTACCCTCTGCTTCTGCTTCCCTCGCGTGCTGGCGCTTCGCGAACGCTTCCGCCTCCTGCCTGTGCCATTTCCTCATGAGCAATGCCGCCCCGTCCTCGACCTTGTTGTACCACACCTCCGGGTCCTTGGCGCTCTCTTTCCATTTACCCCCCTTCCTTTTCGTCTCCCATGTTCAAGACCACGAGGTCCTCTCCTAGATAGACGAGACACCCAGTCCCTCTCCTGCCCGCCCCGGTATCCCTCGCCCTCCGCCATCGCTCCTAACAGCATGCGCTTGGGGAGGCGGTTGTCCTCCATGCGCATAACAAAGCCCGCGAAACACAGTCCCCGTTTGCGCACGGGGGCCTCGATGGTTTTCCTCGCAGCCTGCCTGGATGAGGGCCTTGGCATAGGACGGGGCGGTCTGAGCGTTTCCGCTTGCTCCAGCCGATGCACCGTGTAAGGAACTGGCGGTGGGTCCCATTGAGCTTCGTGTCGTGCTCCGCTGTTGGTCTCCACGAGGCGCACCCATAAGGAGAGTCTCCACCACTTCAGCCTGGAGGAGCCGGATCTTGAGCTGGCGGTCGGCCCGTCGCTGTTCCGGCGGTAGCACTTCCACGCTCGGCAGCTGCTGCGGTGTGGGAGTGTGAGACACGTGCAGCATGCCGCACCAAAGCACGCCAACACGCGTAGGTTTGCTGAGGCGAAATCAACTCTGATGCAACGGGAAGCGTTTTGGTGTCGAACACGCCCCTACCTCTTCCAATTGTGATGCTAAACGATTTCCGCATCACGAATGAACGTCTGTAGCGACAGCCGAATTAGTACTGCCATGAACATTGCATCTTGCGATACTGGAGCGCATAGCGTGGAAAATTGGGATTGCGGTTTGGTCGTCTTTAGAAACATGAGCCGGTCGAATCGGTGGTGTGATGGTTCACCTCGTAAATAATCCTTACACTATCACAACAGTAGGTTGGAATTCGATTTCCTTGAACAAAGCAGTAAACCTTGCAATTGTGCGGTCGACGGGGGAAAAATGGACTGCTGTGAGATAAAGAACACGCAATGAATGGATACACATACATCCAGCTGTTGCGCACAGCCTGTGAGTGTTGTGTGGCTCCGGTCCGAACGACAGCTTCGCTCTTTGGTAGACTGATTACGAGCGCAGAGAGGGAGCAGAGGAGTTACTACGGTTTGTGCCCTGCTACACATTTCTACAACGGGGTTGTAGCTCTCGCCAACCCTAAGGTACCTTTCCAAGCACCGTTCAGGTCCTCGTGCTCAAGTCTCACAACAACAATAGCTGTCACGCAGTCTAGATGTGACTTCGTCTTTGTAGTACCGGATCGAATGCGGCTGACGCCTGCAATGGTCGTAGGCTAACAAGACCTACATCGTTGTTGTTGTTGTTGTTGTTGTTATCTTCACAAAAATCTTTCCGGTCTCCGCTGATACCTTCTTATTATATCCGTACTAGTCCAATCAATGTATGAGGGAAAAACATGCCTGTACAAACAGCGTAACTCTCAGCATAGCGATCAAGGCGCTACAGGTCGCCCCGGTGGTCTAGTTGGTAACCGCGAAACCTTTTAGAGGTCAGGTCAGGGGTTCGACTCCCGGCGTTAGCGAGCTTTTCTTGCAAAGTGAGTTTTTCTCTCGCTTCCGCTCCTGGCCTAGTGGATAGCGCTAGTTCGTGTGTACGCAGAGGGAAGAGAGTGCTGAACTCTTCTCGCATTAAAGGCAAAGTACCGCAGGAATGGAGGGTAGAGGTTGGGCTCTTCTGTGTGACCACGGGTTGGAGTAAACGGCACCAGTGCTGTGAGCGCTGATTTGAAGTGAAGACGAAAAAAAAAAAAAAGACAAATGAAAAAAAGTCACCGAACAACCAACACTGGAACGTGACATGACATGTCGGACAAGAGATACTACACCGTAGATCGACAGAGAGAGAGGAGATCTATGCGCAGGGAAGGCCCGTCGTTCCCACTAATAGCAATAGCTACGAGGCCAAAGAGCAAAACAGAAACAGAAGCAAACTAAGGGTCACCAATCGAGAAAATAAACACGTGGTTTTGATTCTATCCTGTGTTTACCTCGGGGTTTGCATAGACTTCGAACTGCTGTCCTTCTCTCCCACGACATATACACAAAAAACGAGTCGGTCACGATCAAGGCACAGGTGCGAAATATACTTCAATGCGTCATTCGAAAAAATCACTTGACGCGTGTATCCCCCACAACCCAACGGAATGCCGGAGTATTCCATGGTCTCGTCGGCCAAGGCTCTCTCGCCTCTGCTGACACATGAAAAACGGTCCAGCCGCGTGTCAAACGTACCCAAGCCCACCAGAAATTAGAAGCAAAAGATATGTGAAGTGTCAGCGTCAAGCCCAACATGTCGAGGGAAGAGGGGGGGGTGCTTGCTACCTACGGAAGGAGACGAACGGCAACGAAAGATAAGGACAAAATGGGGCGGATCCCCTAACATATTCACGACATGAATCACCGCTGTACGTACGCCCCGATTTCAGGTTCTGACCTGACGAAAGTCGTTGCTAGTTGAACGACTAAAGAGGAGGTAGCTATGCATTGTTAATTCACGATTTTGCCGAAGGCAGTGTAAACGTGAAAAAAAAAAAGCGCGCGCGCCCGCCCCCCCGGGTCTAACCCTCTGCGCCGGCGCGCGCCTTCTTTTCTTTTGTCTCTCCACCAAACACGCTCCCCCCCCCGAGCCAGCATGCGAAAGACGTGGCGGTGCCAAGCGCCCTCTCACTTGGCAACAGGGGTAGCAGCAGCAGCAGCAGCACCGCCAACGCCGCCGCCGGAACCTTGCTCGTCCTCCGCATCCCCCAGCTTTCTTCGGCACCTCAGACATGCGAAGTACACAATCCCGCTGAAGCAGCAGAACGCAAGCATGACCCCCGAAAACCCAACCACGATCTGCCAAGTGGCGACGGACGAGGACGACGTCGACGTCGACGTGGACTCGGCATCCCTCGCTTCGGAGTCGAGCAAGGTCGGGCTCGGCGTGCCGGGGGAGTCGCTGCAAGACGATGTCGGGTCCAGGCAGTCGTAGCCGACAACTCCGCAATCGTAAGTCGCGTCCACGCAGTCGCACTCGCAACAGTCACCTGGCAGGCAGGCAGGGTTGCGTAGCGGGAACGGGACGGACGCCAGGAGACACCCGGCGGCGGAAGAAGAAAAAGAAAACAGGTCGGCTCGGAAGCAAATTTGGGCATTGTGGTACAGTGATGGCTACGACGTCAGAAAATCGAAGTAACTAGAGACAGAACGGACGTAACAGAGTGCAAAACCGCCTTGTTGCCAGCCTCGTACTATTTACACACTATCGTCAAAGTCGGCCATACGATCACTGGTTCAGCTCGTCCAACCCTCTCATGGAATGGCCGATAGCCGCCACTGCTGTCTTCGATCGCGTGGAGGGGGCCACGAAGTTGCGGCGTGGGCAACGTTGAAGGATCGCAGAATGGCGACGGCGCAGTAAAATTCCCGCAAGAAGAACATGGGTAACAACGCGTCTGGTTGTACCGAGGCGCGGCGGCCGGTTAGACTGGGCAAAGTCTTGGCACCGGGCATATCGTGATTTTTTGCGTGCGGACACCAAGTCGCTGGCGGCGCCGGAACGCCCTGGCAAACGAATATAGCAGTATAGACGGAGAGACCGACCACCTTGCACGATTATTGGCGCGCGGTTGGGCGCCAAATAGTGTGGAGATAAACACGTTCACAGACGCAACCCTATTGTAGTCCTCCGCTCTTTGCATCAGTGGATGCCTACGTTCGGGCGAGGGCGTGTGTGCAGCTGTGAACAAAATGCGTTGCTATATTGTTTTGAGTCATGTAGCTGCTGAAACGATTACTATTGCATCTTGGGAGTGCACAAATTTAAATTGGGAGATGCAACATACCACGGTATCCTGGCTTCGGCTGGGTTTGAATTACCCCTTTTGCTGCCCTCCGCTCTTTGCATCGGTGGCTCCCTAGGTTCGGGCGAGGGCTTGTGTGGTGCTGTGATGTTTGTCTCTATGAAAGAGGGTCATATTGGTATTCGCATTTAGCGCATTGCGCATTTTTTTAATTCTGGGCTTGAATTCCCCCTTTTGCTGCCCTCTTCTCGTTGCACCAGTGGCTTCCTAGGGTTAGGCGAGGGCTTGTGTAGTGCTGTGATGTGTGTCTGTGAAAAAATATGTAGAGAGGGTCATAATGTCATTTGCATCTAGCGCATTGCGCATTTTTCGGATCTTAGCCCCGTTCCACAGGTACTGGATAGAGAGACCGGGATGGTTTTTAATGTGAAGACAACAACAACCAGGGACCTTGATTGTACCTGCTGACAGTGACTTCTTTTCATTGGCCAGCCGGTTAGCACGGCCGATGCCAACAACTAAAAAACACAAAACACACGTGAGGAAAATCATCATAGTCTTTTACAAGACAAGACGGCCGATGTACACGCGGCATCGCAGCCCCCCCCCCCCGACCCTCGCGGGGCTGACCACCCAAGCAAGCAAGCACGCATCTGACGACCACGACTCACCCCCGTCCCATTCGCAGTCGGCGTGGTTGTAAAATGAGTCGCACCAGCCATCACCGGTATAGGAGGATATGCACGCCGTGCTGCCGTAGTTGTAAACGTCGTAGGTGCCGTAGAAGTCGTCACCGCTGTCCCAAATGTCGTCGGTGTAATATCCATATCCACCGTACCAGTCGTCTGAATCGAGCGTGGATGTTGTTGAACAGTCCGTGGAAACGGACGGGTCCTCGCAGTCGAAGGTGTAGTATCCACACGTGTAGTAACCTGACCCATCGCACGTTCAGGCAAGGAGAGAAGGCAGCACCGGTGGGGGGGGCACGTCTCGCCGCCGTTGTTTCGGACCATGCTAGCGGCGGCCTTACAGCGTCTAGGAAGGGTTGGGGGTGTACTCATAGCCGTGCAGGCCGTAGACGTTAGATCATTGACCTCGACTCCCTACAAAGCCGGGGCGGAGCACGCCGGGTTTTCGCCGTCGGACCAGGCTACCACATCACCAAGCGCGAAGCGCTGTGAGGTATTCGGCGTGCGTACAGAGGGTGCGCTGCATCTTCCTAAGGGTTGGCGGGGGGGAGGGGTACTCTTATGTTTTGCATGCCTTAGCGGTTAGACCATTGACCACGCGTCCTCGAGAGGACGGAGCATTGTTCCCACAGGACCGATCACCGATGGCCAATCGTTCCTTTCTATTTTGCCAAAGGGGGCTCAAAAATGTCTTCCCTGGTCTGTCTATCCTAACGATATCCCTTCCCGCCATTTCAACCCACCTCGTATGCCCCAGTACAGCTACCGTCCCTTCCTCTCGATTGCATGCCTCAAACATCTCCCTGTACGTCCCATCTATTTTTCCTAGCTCAGACACGTGCA
>CACKRE030001237.1:9707-21128 GCA_902602495.3 Ectocarpus sp. CCAP 1310/34 | reverse complement strand
GCGTGGGATACCGGGGCGGGCAGGAGAGCGACTGGGTGTCTCGTCTAGGAGAGGACCTCGTGGCCTTCAACATGGGAGACGAAAAGGAAGGGAGTACATGGATAGAGAGCGCCAAGGACCCGGAGGTGTGGTACAACAAGGTCGAGGACGGGGCGGCATGTCTCATGAGGAAATGGCACAGGCAGGAGGCGGAAGCCTCCTCGACNAGAGAGCGCCAAGGACCCGGAGGTGTGGTACAACAAGGTCGAGGACGGGGCGGCATGTCTCATGAGGAAATGGCACAGGCAGGAGGCGGAAGCGTCCGCGAAGCGCCAGCGCGCGAGGGAAGCAGAAGCAGAGAGTACGGCCATCTCAGGACCGAAGAATAAGAGAGTCGGGGAAGCGGCGGTGGGGGGGAAGAAACGGCGACCGGGCACTGCTGTAGAAGCGAGTAGGGCGGCCGAGGCAGCACTTGTGCCGAACTATGTACCCGGCTGATGTTGTTGCGCCCTGTTTCCCTCCGTGCTGTATGCAATGCTCCTTTATGTATGTCCTTTGTGTTGCCTTCGGCCTTTGTTCTGTGTTTGTTTTTTTCATGACCTCCCTGCCTACTCTGCTGTGTTGGGTACCTTGATCTCGCTTTGCTGTTGCCTTTGTTTTTGTACATCTGGCTGTCTGCCCATCTGCCGCCCCTTTGTCCTGTTTGCTCCGTTACTCCAATGCCCTGGTGCGTTGTGCCTGGTGCTGATACGTTACCCTTTGATTTTTTTTTTGGCGGGTGTGGGAAGCGTCCTCCTTTTTTTTGTTTGTTTTGTTTTGATCGGTTTCCGAGGAGTCTTTTCTCGAACGGTCGGTGCGGTACCTGTTCTTTCCTTTCTATCATTTTGTTTTCTTGTTCCGAGTGGTTTGTATCCTATTTTTGTTTTGTTCCCCCGCGGCGTCGTATGTGCGGGGTTTTGAGACCACGGGCTCCCCATTTTTTGTGGACAATAGAGCTAATGTGAGAAACAACAACAACCACAACAACAACAGTGCTTACAACTGTCTCAAGAAGTGAAAGCACCAGATTTTTTTTTCTGTCATCCGTACGCAAGGAAGTAAGCACAAGATGCCGAAAACCCTTAGCAGGATGCAGCGCACCCTTCATGCGACTCGCCGAGTATCTCACGGCGCTTCGCGCTTGGTGAAGTGAGAGCCTGGTCCGGTGAGAACCCGGCGTGCTCCGTCCCGGCTTTGTAGGGATGCGAGGTCAATGGTCTAACGACTACGGCATGCACGACTATGAGTACCCCCCCCCCCCCATTCACTAGGGGGAGCGCCGTTTCTACCTGGCAGCGGTTGTCGACGACCTCTTTCTCTCCACCCCGGAGTTCGAGTACGACGGGGTCTTGAACGAGGCCGCGCTCTCCCAGCGGTGCACGGGGGAGGACCTGAGCAACCTGCTCAGCGTGCAGCAAGCCCTCAACACCCAGTACTCGGGGTCGGACATCATAACCG
Source organism: Ectocarpus sp. CCAP 1310/34 (assembly GCA_902602495.3). Lineage (NCBI taxonomy): Eukaryota > Phaeophyceae > Ectocarpales > Ectocarpaceae > Ectocarpus > Ectocarpus sp. CCAP 1310/34. Next base: position 19,652 of record CACKRE030001237.1, on the reverse strand, counting down.
AGTTCGCCTTCAACGGCGGCGGGATTGCGGAGCATGTGCGTTTGATAGGGTGAAGGTATCGATGCTTTGGGTATCATGTCACTTGATGCTCGAGTCGTCAAGTGTGCGTGTTTGCCAATTGTAGAACGACAGTCGCATATGTCAAGGTGCATTTTGCGGGTGGTCATCGCACGAAGTGAAACATGACAACACAAAGGAGGGCCACTCCAACAATAGGTGGCGGTTCTACCTAAGCCTGTTTGGAATATTCCGCAATTTACTGCTGTGCACGCAGAGATTTCTATTGTTTGCTTTTGGTGGCCTCCGACCCGCCCTATTTTCATGGAACGCCCACGCTTCAACAGCTGCTGCTCCGCCATATTCCTTGGGTGTCGACCCAAGAATAACGTGACACAGCCACAGGCATGTCTATTGACACCGCGTTTGTAGTCCCACCGTGGGATGTGTGGCCGCCGCGCTTCCCTCTAGTCGAGCTGGACCTGCTGACACCGTTCATGCGTTTGTGATTTAATGGCTGTGAGAAGAAGAGTATTACTTCACGACTGTTTCACAAGCCAAGAAATATGGAGTGAATATTCGTTTCGATTATGTCGGGAGTGTGTCTGATCTTTGGCTAAATTCATGTTTTTTTTTCAGGGTGGAGGGTGTTGTTACTCAATCTAATATGTTCTTGGCGTTATGCGTATGACCCGAACTACCAGGTGTCACAAGCGGTCGAAAACATCACGTACGTGCCCGAGTACGAGGAGACCATGGTGACCACGAAAGGCACCCGGTGGTACGAAGACGGTGAGTTGATTGATTTTGTATTGTTTCTTGAAGGTCGCTCTCTGGACCCATCAAAGACCTCTACAGGTATACCATCTGGACTGGTACACCATCTGGACTGATTAATCCCTACAGGCAATAGATGAAAGGAATATGTTTTTCTCAGGACCACCGGCGCAACAACACAGTGACACGAATCAAGAAGAGAACTATTTTTTCACAACGACGGCGACGACTTCGGGGTAAACCATGCTCATGCTTAGCCATGACAGTGTTTGATCGCCCGCCCAGAAAGGAAGGCTCAACGGCGCACGGTTTTTTCTCTCTTGCTCTATGCGTGTGTTGCTCTTGCTCTCTCCCTCTCCCACTCTACCGAACGATCAGAATCGACGAAACAGCATGTGAAATACACCGGGATCCCGAATTCTGAATAGCATGATAGCACGTCGACACTTTGTACGTAAACGGAACGTTTCCGGCGGGAATACGGACTCCGCCACCGACAATACACAGCCGCATACCTGAGAATGCAGAACTCCCGTCCCCAGCCCGAAATGCCCCATCGACCCACTCTCTCCCGTGGTTTCAGGTCAGATCAACGTGCACGACACCAACTGGCTCGCCACCAACGTCCCCCTCATGCAGCAAGACATGGCCGACGGCACCTGGGAGGCCAACGACGAGCTTCTCGCGGCGGTGATCAGCTACCTCGGCACGTCTTCCACGTTCTTCCACGGCCACCACACCCTCATCCACCTGTCCCGCGACCAGCTGCGCGAGACGGACTGCGTCACGGAGGACACGGGTACGTGTACCAAATACTACAAGTGCCACTATTATTGTAGACCTTGGTTACTTCCGAACTTGTTGCCTGGAGCAGAGCAGTCGATCGTGCCTCTACCGCTAGCAAGGAAGCAATCAGGTGTTTGAAGAAGAGTTTCTCCTTGTCCACGTACTTCCGGTGACAGGAAAATCGCTCTCATCACCGGCATCGGGAAAAGCGAGAATATCCAATAACAAATTAAGTCTCATTGCCTTCTTCCCGTCGAAAACCTCTTTTCAGGTAACGTGCAGATCGCTCTCATGACCGGCATGTGGGATAGCGACAACTATAACTGGCGCTCCATGGTATCGCCCGGCATCACGGGTCTCTTCAACGAGAACTGCCTTGACTCGGCGGCGCAGAACCTCATGGTATGCTACCCTGGCGACAACACCTACGATGGAACCGTGTCCGGCGCTACGCTCCTGGTCAACGAAGACAACCAGTTCCACTCGATCTACTCGACGGTTGCCGACAACGGTGAGGCAGGGTAGCGTATACCTGGTACTTTTTTTTTCTTAGCACGTGAGGTGACACGATCAATTGCACATGTGTATGCTTTCGGGGGAGTGATGTCGTTTCGTGGTGGTTCACATGCCGGTACGCCGTTCTACAGTAAGTAGCACACTTGCGGTTCGCGCCTTCACCGTCAGCGCCTCTTTCTCCTCCAGCCAGTGCCTGATATTGGTAGGGTTACCGCGAATATTCATGTAGCTTGAGCCGCTGTTGTCAGTGTCGAGTGGCCCTTGTCCATGCCACGTGTCCGGTGTAGGCTTCTATGTCGGTCCAGTTTGCGCTTGTTTGTCGACGCAGTTGTTGGATACCCGGCGCCAAGGGGAATGTTTTTGTCATACTTGCACCGTTCACACCACGCTAGGTGATTCTTGGTCGAGAGACCCCGGGTGCAGGAATGCAAGGTCATTGGCCCGTTGGTGTAGATGAGACTGATATGTCACGTCTTGCAGGTCATGGCGCCTGGAAGTGGCCACCACCTCCCCCTTATGCTCTCGAACTTCTCCGCAGTCACCCCGCCCGTATGTACCTCTTTGATGTGGTCCTTGCGGTACTTGAACGCACAGCCTGCTTTTTTGCGGCAATTCTGCTTCCATTTTCGTCCAAACCATCTGTCTACTACAGGCTACGATGGCATCCAGATCGTGCCCAGATTCGCGACCTACGTTTACTTCAACTGCGTCACCGGCTCCGTAAGTCACTCAAGGATGTCCAACAATATTCAGGATCTCTTAACTGCCTTCGCGCAGTAACTACTGCTATAGCTTGCATATTTTTCTCGCCAATGCACCAGGAAGGTTGATCTCGTGCTTTCTCGTGTGAGTCCGTGGTGAGCAGCCGGTCGCCCCAGATTGCGCGAGCTTGAACACGATCGTACACTTCTTGGCGGAGGTGCCGTTTCATCCCGGCCCACTTTTCCGACGTCCTTTTATGTAGATGCCACCGTGCGGTGGAAGCAAGGTTTTTCATTTCCGCGTTTGGCATCGCGGGTGACCACAGCCCATGCTGGGCACCGATTACAACCTGGGGTGGGGAGGTTGCACGCCCAAGTGTGCAGTTGACCCCGCATCTCGTCCTTCCAACCTCCTCACCCCGACCTTCAAAGGTTGTGATCGGGCTCAACCTCTCCCTCTTGCCACCTGTGGTGTGATTAGTGCCTATTGATCGTTGAGGCTTGTTCGCCTTGCCGTATGGTTTACATGCCGTCGCCAACCCCAGAGAGCGTCGGCCCGAACTCATGCGGAATATTTCCTGTGGTGGCTCGAAATCTGTTCGATAAGCACGAAACACTCCGAGGTTGTGGTTTACCTCTTGCTTTTCTTACTTCTGTCTCTCTGTTGCAATTGCAATGCTGTGTGATCGTTTACCGCGTCTATTTTTGCGCTCCATTTATTTTTCCTCCCTTTTCCCGGGCTCCTGCAGTGCCTCGTGAACGAGAACGAGTACATAAGGCGCTTCGTCTGCGGGTGCACCCCGCTCGACCCAAGCATCGCCGACTACGTGAGTTTCCTCAATGATGCCGGACGGCATTGTCGGTACAACAAGAATGAATATTCCAATCTATCCGAAAACACTGTCGTCACTTCGACATACCTTCACAGTGTAAACCGTGCAGGAAGTCACCGTCGCTCGGAGCTATGCAGACGTTCGCAATTTCGTCGTCCCCTAACGACTCTCTCCCCTCCACCCCCTTCCATCCTCAATGCCAAAGACTTGCACGAGCACGACAGACGAATGCGTCGACGACGACGACGCCACCGACATCCAGTCCTTCGGTGACATCGACGCGCTCTTCGACGCCGAGGCCTCCACCACCACGCGCTACATGCTGACTGGCCGCAGGTCGGCTGTTGGACCCTTTGTTATCGTTTCACAGAAATGCGTTGCTGGTCTGTTTCCGCTCATCGCTTCTCTACTTTTGCTTGCTTAAGGCTTCGCATGTGTGTTCTGTTTTCGTGCATTCTTGTATTCTCCGTGCCTGAAAGCAGGCGAGACAGTTGTGTTACAGTAGCATTTCCTATTGGCGGTGTGTTAACCGATACCTGTCTGTCTGGACAATTCCTGCTTGTGTCGATGCTTGGCGTCTTGTACTATGGGTGCGCCTCGTCGACGGGAGGCCTGCGATCTCTCACGTCAAGCCTTGCACAATTGGATGCTCGTTTTCCGATCGGAACTTATCTACTTCTCCGCCCCCGTATGTCGACCCTAACACCTCCACATGGAACGAACGCCCCCTCGTCGCACCTGGATCGCAACAGGGACAAATACATGTTCCACCAAGCCAACATCATCCCGGCGGGGGACGTCGGCGACGGAACACAGTCCCTGCTCGACTACTGGTACGAGCGAGTCTTGGAGGTGTTCGCCAGCTACGTCACCTTCCCGGTCAAGGTGAGTAAAGGCTGGCAGTACTGAAACGCAGGGGTTGGCAAGTCGGCAGTCCCGTAAAGGCTGCTTGGAAAGGGCGGTTCCGTATGTTCAAGGGTTGACACGCCTACCCTACCCCTTCAAAACGGAATACAGAACTAGTACTACGTTCCTTGAGGGAAAGGGGGATACATTTCGGCATGTCCAGCTTCTCCTGTTGAACAAACCAGTTTTTGTTTGTCAAGTCGGCGGTCACGTCATGAGGAGCAATGAATTCAGAACCTTGCCCACTGGTGGTTCACTCCTCCGTGCAACTGCCCGACGGACCTGAACAGAGCATCAAGTTCGACGACCTGTGCACCGAGTTTACTCTCCACGAAGCTCTGGACGACTCGAGCCCGTACGTCACCATGGCCCTCGACGCTACCGGGGCTGTTACCGGCTTAACGTACGTCTCGGGCAGCGGGGCCGGGCTCGTGCCACTTACCGTCCCAACCGCTTCCGCCGCCTCGGTAAGTGCCGAGAATCACTGTAGATCAGCTTCATGGTCGCAAAGGAATGTGGTATATTGCGCGCGGATGATTGGGATTAGGTTTATCCGGTAGTAGCCCCGCTCTCAGGAAGTTTGTCCACACAGGATATCGAGACTCATATTTATGTTCACAACAACACTTTGAAGAAAGGATTACAAACGTGGGTTTCGCGTCGGCACCATACTTTGTTCTACCCATTGTATGGTACATAGCAAGCGCTTTGGTGCAATCATTGAGTCACGGTAGGACTTGAAGACTTTCTCGAAATGAGAGTCACGAGAGGACCGGGCCGCATTATGTTTGCGTTCTCCTTTCTTTGGTGTTCCAAAGCATTTGGCGAAGCACGTGCGTCGGTGGCATCATACTTCCAAAGTGTGTTCGCTCTCGGAAGCTCGCCCGGTGCCTGTCTGCGATGATCACGTTTATTCGTTTTATTTTACCTTGCACGGCCGGCAAAACAGATCCCGACGACTGACCTTTCCATCCAAGACACAGAGACTTACGGCACCGACACCACCTACTACCTCAAGGACGACGACGCCTCCACTGTCCCCAGGGTGGGCACCAAGCCTGATGCCAGGTGAGAAAACACAGCGGCCGCAGCACACACCATGGATGGGGTTACCGCAATCTAATCGAGCCTGGGCAAATCGGAGTTCATCGTGGGGGCATGCGCCATGCAGACCAAGTTGTGTCTGTGAATCCGATAGTTTTTCCTTCTTTGGCAAGAGTTCTTCTTTGAACCACGGTAGTCGTAGAGGTTGTGGAAAGGGACGTTTTAAGAAGGAAGAGAGACGAGCTATGAGTTGTCGTTTATTTCGAAACAATGGGCCTTCGTGGGGTGATCGGCAACCCTCGCGAGCACAACGCAAGCCTAGCGGGTATGGGGCCAGTCAGTGTGTGGAAGCCATGCGTCCAAGAAACGAGGGCTCGAGCCCCGGGAGTAATGGGTCAGTCAACGAGGACGAGCGATTGGCCAGCGACTACATATCATCGAGCGTCACGGGACGGACTGCGTTCGTATCCCGCCCACCGCCCATGGCTGTTGTAGGATTTTATTATCTGTTCCTCCGACCCAGCCACCTGTTGTCCAACTCTGCCTCCACCTTGGGCGTCGTCGTTCTCGTTCTTTTGTCCTCTTGAGGGAGAACGCGACACGCAGTGGGACGGATCACACGGCGTGCCCGATGGCTCGGGTACCTGGCTGACCTGACCCCAACACCATCTCGGCACCGACAACCCCCTTAAATGCTTCCTCCTTACTGTTGGGAATGCCTGAGCTACGTCGCTTCCCCGCCCAAAACGTTCATACCTTGTTCTTCCTGCATGTTGTTCTGGCAGTGAGCTTGCCGAAGTCCCGTCGATCGTTGTCGAGACCGATGCCGGCGCCACGCTGAGCCCGGCGGAAATCGTGGAGAACGCCGAGGAGTTGGCGGAGAACCAGGAGACGAACGCCCTCGTGCCCGCAGAGAACGGCGGTCTCTTGGCCGACCAGGGCCTGGTCGACGCGGACGTTCGCCCTCGTGCCCGCAGAGAACGGCGGTCTCTTGGCCGACCAGGGCCTGGTCGACGCGGACGTCGCCGCAGGCGAAGCGATCGACGCTGCGGAGGAAGAAGGCCTCCTCTAGTTGTGTTTCAGAAGGCCGAGGAGGTGCTGCCACCACCTTTGCGCTTTGTTTCTGGAGCGTACGGGAAGAATGCCGCGTTCTCCCAGGTTTTGGTGCTCTGGTTTTTGGTCCGTGTGTGTATTCCAATTGCATTTTTCATCTTGAGTAAAGTCTTCGTGAGTAGAAGTCTGCTCTATGCCAACTGAAGAGAACACGTACGTGCACGTCTCCCGCTGTGCTAGGAAGAACGTTTGTCTCCTCCGCATGCACTCGTAGACTAGAACACGTGTACCTCTTGTGTGGGTTCCCTTTGAGCGTGATGGAGCCACTGGGTTATTTCAAAGGCAACTGAAGGCTGCGAAAGAATATGCATATGCTGTTGGTATTTTGTTCGAAGGAAACAATAGGCTCTATCTGCTACTCGGTTTCCAGAAGACGAAAGGAAGTCCGTCTTGGTGGCGTGATCTCCGCTAGATGTGTGTTCCGCCAATCACTGGGTGTTTCTATTCCGAAGCACACCAACTAGGATTGCGAGGATTGGGCGTAGTGTTTTATCCTTTTCCGGCACGCGAAGCCGTTCATGAAGGGCATGCATTTGTCTGCCCGAGAACCCACACTCACATCTCGAGGCCAGATATGATTTTGGTTGAATACATCCAACTGGTTTGGCTTGGAGACATAATCAATCGTCCGCTGACCTTCCGTGTGTGGGTCAAGTTTCGGAGGATCTTGGAGCTGGATTTGTTCGATCCGATGGTGGTGTGTAGGTGCAGTGCGCGTGATAGTATGTATCGGTGACCATGTTGTTTGATTTGGCGTCGCGAACGCACATGGATGTGTGGGTGTGTCCTTGTTGAGAGCGATTAGGGTTCGATAGTGATGTATACATATGTAAGGGTAGTTTGTACGTTGTGTCCTTGGGTATGCCATGTGTTCGTTGTTTCCGTCTCGTTTCGTGTCTCGCTCGGCCTGCCTTCCGCATGACAACTCGAGCGTTCTTGCAGTGCCTTTCTCAAATTGAAGAACAAGTTCCGTCCGTGAGCGCTTCGATGTCGAGCGGGCTCAACTCAAAAACACGTCCACTGAATACTCTAGTAGAGGTATTGTCAAGAGGTGGCTGCCCACCATAGTTTAGCACCGGGGCTATGGCCGCGGGCGATTCTTTCTCACGCCGGCCCAGATACGTTCTATTTGGCAGAGGTCATCAACCCTCCGCGCCAGGGTAACGGCAGTTAGGTAAAGGGGTAGGATTAGGTCTGTCTTTCGGTTTTGTGGAGTTTTGGAAGTGAACGTATTCTTGTGCTGAGGAGGGTCCATGAGTGTTGTAAGTGTTCGGGCTCGATGTCCCACTGGAGCTGCGGAAATGAATGGAATCAAACAGTCCGCGATTTCGTTGTCTTACCTCGCACGGCAAGGGTGGTCGTTACGCGACATTATGTAGGTAGTTTGATGATCAATATTTCTTTTCTGGATGCCCGTGTCTGCTTGATTGTTTACGAGTCGCCCGGTGTGGTTCGCTTGATTACCTTGGAACATAACGTCAATAGCGTATTTCTTGACTTGATTGTCGGCCACGTCAGATGTTCTTATCTCCCCTGACTCAGCATATCATCTAACGCCCAACCGCGGTCGTCTCGTTGGCTATCGTGTGTAATCGTTGTCAAACACCTGACTCAGGCTTGCGGATCAGAAGTTCTTTGAAGCGATAAACTCGCAAAGCGGATAGCGCTATTTTGTCCTCTCGAGTACACGCAGCAAAGGCAGCAGGAATCGGTTGCAGAGGGAACTCTCGATGTTTTTACAAGCATCGCGCAGGAAACAGCGGAGAGACAACAAATGAAAAACTTCTAGGGCTTTTCCTCGTGTGTATCGTCGGCTTTTGTGCGCGAGATACAAAGCGAACGCCATATGAATTGAGCATGGTGACGAAAACGACATTCGTCTAGTAGATGGGACGAAAGCACGCGCGGAAACGGAGGGGAACTATCTGATAGGGTTGGGTACTGGCGCTGCGCGCCAGTGAAAAGTATACTGGCTGCGTCGGCAGCCAGTAAACTGGATCCGATCAGTACAATGGTGGCGCGGCGAAGCCGCGCGGTCGCGGCTGCGCCGCGACCATCGGCCCCCCCCGGCTGGTGAGGGGGCNGAGGCGTAATACAGAGGAAATCTGCAAATATAAGAATGTACTGGAGCTGCTGACGCAGCCAGTGCATATGCACTGCCAGTGCATATGCACTGGCAGTACGTACTGGTTCAGTACCCAACCCTACTATCTGACCGTACGATAGGTATGCAACAACCGACTCACATTGCTTCGAGCATGTCTGGACATTAGTCGTGATTGAGAACATGTCGGTGTGAAAACTGACGTCCCAAGGGTATGGGATGGCAACACCACCGTCACTCCCGATGTCGTTCTATTTGTTCGTTCACGAGAGAATGAGGATTCCATTTCGTCTTGACCGATGAAGATTGAAACCTGTCCTCCAAGAGGGGTGGGGTAAGTGACAGAGGGAGCGAGAGACAGATACAGACAAAGGCAACCAGGTAGCCAAGACTACATGCATGTAATGTAGACGGAGTGATACCTCATTGGAGGTGCCTAAGGAGAAAAAGATCTGTTTTACAACAGTAGGTCAGAGCCCAAAAACAACGAAGAATAAGGCAACCTACATAGGCGGCAGGTGAATGATTTTGTCGCGGTTCAACCCGACAAGAAACGTTGGGAGTTGGGAGTTAGGAGCAAGGGGGCGATTTACCTGGGCTCAGGTCTGCAGTTTTTTTTTTTCGGTCTGCAAAAGAAGCACAGATTCTTGATGAGTCATGAGCAAACATGGAAATTGTGGTTGCTGTCTTCACATTAACAACCGTTCCAGTCTCCGATAAGTATCTTCTAATGATCGTCTGGTCCAACTGACACGCCTTTCGTGGTCACTAGCCAACTGCCCCCAAACCTGGTACACCTTTCGTAACAAAATGATACTCCCTCTGTCCGAGAATATAAGCAAGGTTTGGACAAAAAGCAATAGAACTCGTGTCTGCCGAACTCTTTTTCCGAACGGTTTTTTTTTCTGGTTCCGCCGCACTGGCGCGCAGCGCGCAGAACCGCTGCTCTTTTCACACCACCTCAACAAAGTGTGTTGCACCCCAGCACAACACGCCCGATTTCACCACCCCAACTTTGGAGCCCCGGTCAAACGCCTTCCCGTCTGCTGGCGGGACATGTCTGCTGCTGGGAGTGCCTCCCAGGGGCTCAAACGCAAGAATTTCAACGTTTCGGAGAGAGAAGAGGTGGTACGCTACCTTCTCGCCGACAGCGAAGACGGGGTTCGGC
>CACKRE030001236.1:139149-200563 GCA_902602495.3 Ectocarpus sp. CCAP 1310/34 | reverse complement strand
GGGGGAGCGATCCCCTGTCACGTCCGCCACCCGGCCCAACCGCCGGGTCTGAGGGTGGCGTGATTCCCTCGTTTTGCGGTGTCCCCTCCTGGGTACCGCGGGTGGGCGCATCGCCCGTGACGACAGCGCCCACCCCAGCGCCGCCGGACTCCCCCTCCTTCTCTCACTTTCCGATGGCGGATCGAAGCAGTCCAGCCAGCTGCTGTACCTCGTCCGTCAGGCCTGAAACTTTGCTCTCCAGGTTGTCAACTCTGCCCTGCGTACAAGTGGTGACGTCGGCAGCCTCTGCANGTGCCCCATGGCCGCGACGGAAGGGGCGTGGGGGGGGCAATATTGAGAAGAATACGGCGAGATGGCCGTGCGCCCATAGCCGCGACGGGAGGGGCGCGGGGGGNGCCAGCTGCTGTACCTCGTCCGTCAGGCCTGAAACTTTGCTCTCCAAGTTATCAACTCTGCCCTGCGTACTAGTGGTGACGTCGGCAGCCTCTGCTGCAACATCGGCGCCACTCATCCCCAGCACGGGTTCCCTCGAGGGATACACTCTAGAGTGTTACTATACCCATGTATGTGTGTTGAAGATGATGGTATCACTTGTATTTAGGACGGCAGACACGATCAGGACGCGGCGGGAGAGAGAGAGTGCCACGACATAGCAAGCACTCCCGCAGGGTCGAGTCCCATGGATAAACCATGAAACCAANGGAGGGGCGCGGGAGGGCAACAACCAAATAACACGGCGGGAGGGCCGTGTGCTCGCAGCTGCGACGGGAGGGGCGCGGGAGGGCGACAATCATTGCAGCTCCATAGCGCGTCGGGAGGGCGTGGGGGGGAGGCAAACATTAGCCCCATGGCGCGTCGGACGGAACGTATACTTCACATGACTTTTCTCATTGAGCAAGACCAGGAGGCATGTAAAGAATTGTGCTGGACAAAAAACATGAAAATATTTGAAAACTACGGGGAAAAAAACGAAAAGAAGTAGGCGGGAGCATGAAAAAAAAGAAATGTACAGTAAGCGACAAAGACATTGAAGGGTAGAAGGTGCGGGGAACGATTGGCCATCGCCGCCGGACTCGCTTTGCAAGACGGCGGAAAATGTTGAAGGTCGAGCTCGGTACAGGGTTCTCAGGAGCAGACAGAAGAAAGGAGAATCAGACGTACGCATACTGTAACATAAAAATTGCTCCTGTCCTCATGGAGAAAGAATTGGAGGTGTTAAAAGAACCCGATTTGACGGGTATCCGTTGGTTGACTTTAACCAATATCGGAATACCTTCGCATATGGCGTCAGCAGGGTAGCACTGGTTCGAATCTCCTTGGGTGTAGATTTTTCTCCTGACTTCGTACATTTTCCCATGGACACAAACGTGTGTCAGTCCTGGGAGCACCTCCTGGAGTCGATCCTACAAAGGACCTTGTGACACTCCCATCGAATCACCCGACCTGACCACAAGAGGTTCCTAGTTGAGGGTAAATTCTGTGGGTGGAGAGCGTCAAAGAGAACCCGATTCGCAGGGCATCCGTCGATTGACTTTTACCAGAATCGGTACACCAAAGCAGAGGCACACCGAACGGATGTATACCGGACAGCCGCCCATCTAACCGAGGAAATCATAAGGCACGCTCCGGAGCAAAAACGCGTGCCGTTGTGCAGTACAGCAGTACAAACAAGGTTACGAGTGTCGCCGGAGGGAAGGTGTGGGTTTGCAGAGACACGCTAAACGAATATATACATTCTTGCATTTATGTTAACATGTAGACTATCAATGTGTTACTTCTTCTGTAGCCGAAGATTATCTCATTTCGAGTCAAGTTGTGATGGATGTGATGGATCCGTCTCACAGAATCTTCAGGCGGTGTCGCACATGCAGGCAAGTCTGTACCGTATTATAGTAGCACCGAAGCCAGCCCACGAGAGAGGCGCGTGCAGCGGCGTTCAAGAAAAGAAAACCATTGATGATCTGGTGGCCGGCGGTAATGGGAGGTTTGGACTCTCTGGTACTGCCATTCACGATGTGATTCGGGGCGTTGTAGACTAGGCAATATTGCTCACCCCATCGGGTAGCCTATTCCAAGCATTTACATCCAGCGTCGAAAAAAACACTGCCACGGTAGTTATTAAGACGAAACCAAATATGGAAAACGTCTGGGGGAAAAAACAGTTGTCGAGTGCCTCGAAAAAATACGTAGTGCCGTGTATGTGTAAATCGAACCCATGACTTGTACGTTAGTGAGTTAAGGGCTTGTGTTTTGGGTGTCGATCCTCTTAACGAGTAGCCGGTCCAAAATCCCCCCAACCACGCCCCGCAAACCAAATATGGGAAACGTCTGGGGGAAAAACAGTTGTCGAGGAAAAAAACATAGTGACGTGTATGTGTGAATCGAACCCATGACTTGTAGACTACGTTAGTGAGTTTAGGGCTTGTGTTTCGGGNAGGGGACTATCGATTCCTATCTGCGTAGCCACTTCCTACAGTCCCGTTGGAATACTATCATCCGTTCATGCACACACGAACACGCACAACATGTCGTCGTCGCATCGCAGTTAGACTTCATTTTGAGTGCACCAAATTGGGATCGACCTTACTTTTTGGTGGCAAGCATAGCGACAGCTTGCGTGGTGCGGAATGCCAAGAGTTCTGGCCACCAAACGTCTGACTTCGTGCTGCGACAACGACGTGAAACTACATCCTTTCGTGGTGTCGTCACACCCCGTCATGAGTGGCGTCCATGTCCTTGCATTGTGGCGATATTGTGCCGGCTGCTGCGGGCGGTAGCCATTGCGAAACTCGAAAACAAAAAATATGTCACCTCGCACATACTGCAATTGATACACTCACTCGCCACAACTTTTTCACTTTTTTACCGTACAACGCATGCATGCATGTAGTCTACACCATGCACCCCGTCACAAACAATCACCACATACAAAACGTCTGTCTGCCATTCATTACAACGCCAAGATTTTTCCATGAGCGTATCAGTACGTAGACTAGTAGTCGGCTTCCACAGATATTTTCCTGTCTTGCAACGGGAGTCTGGCCGCCCGACCCATTGGTGACTGGGGGGGCGGGGGCCAATCGTTGCCCCTACCTACAGTAGCAGCAACAAGTGCATACCGCAGGTATGCGCAAGGATAGGTCGTATTCAATACGCTTTGTCGTGTTGCAGGAGGTGTCTCATGCAGCCGTCGCTGTCGCTGTAGGCTAATATCCTTGACTTGTCCATCAAACAAGGCTGTGAGAAGAGAAAAATCGAGACATAGTACACACGGCACGGATGTGAGAGCTGAACGGAGGAAGTACAGATAGATCCATCGACGCTCCGAAGAGATGTATGAGGGGCGTGACTTGTCCAATAATTGCCACTCATTTTGTCTCCGCCCCTCTGAGAGCTGGACGAAAAGGGGCATGCATTGCGTACCTGTCGAGGACAATTATGTACGTAAGGGGCTGTGCAGGTGGTTCTCGTGGGCCGTTTTGCTGTATATCATCACAGATAGATGGCGTTTGGACAGCTCGCCAGCCTGCCCGGAAACGATATATTCTTTAGAATCGTCGACAACGCTCCATCAATCCCCGCGAAAATCAGTTCGCGTTGGAAGACAAGACAACCTTTCTCACACCATTGGGTATTCCAAGCGTTTACATCCAGGGTCGAAAAAAACACTGCTCCTGTCGTTATCAAGACGAAATATGAAAAAAATCCGTTGGGAAAAAAAACAAACAAACGTAGTTGTGAAGGTGTACGGATTCAGTTAAAAGTCAATCGACGGATACCCTGCGAATCGGGTCCTCCTCAACACTCTCCACCCACAGAATTTACCCTCAACTGGGAAATACTTGAGGCCAGGATGCGTAATTCGATGGAAGTGTCACAAGGTTCTTCGTAGGATCGACTCCAAGAGGTGTTCTCAGGACTGACACACAGTGTGTCCATGGGAAAATGTCCAAGTCAGGAGGAAAAGTGTGCACCCATGAATATTCAAACCAGTATCCAGCCGACACCATGTGTGAAGGTGTACCGATCCAGGAAAAAGTCAATCGACTGATTCCCTGCGAACTGGGTCCTCGTTGACATAGCCACGTGTGTGAATCGAACCCATGACTTGTAGACTACGTTAGTGAGTTTGGAGCCTGTGTTTTGGATGTCGATCCTCTTGACGAGTAGCCGGTCCAAAATCCCCCCAACCACGCCCCCGCACCCTCCCCCAGATAACACGGATAGTGCTCGCCCTCTCCCACTCTCCTCCCGTCCTACTGGTGCCTATCGAGACATCATTCCGAAACNAAGTGTCACAAGGTTCTTCGTAGGATCGACTCCAAGAGGTGTTCTCAGGACTGACACACAGTGTGTCCATGGGAAAATGTCCAAGTCAGGAGGAAAAGTGTGCACCCATGAATATTCAAACCAGTATCCAGCCGACACCATGTGTGAAGGTGTACCGATCCAGGAAAAAGTCAATCGACTGATTCCCTGCGAACTGGGTCCTCGTTGACATAGCCACGTGTGTGAATCGAACCCATGACTTGTAGACTACGTTAGTGAGTTTGGAGCCTGTGTTTTGGATGTCGATCCTCTTGACGAGTAGCCGGTCCAAAATCCCCCCAACCACGCCCCCGCACCCTCCCCCAGATAACACGGATAGTACTCGCCCTCTCCCACTCTCCTCCCGTCCCATTGGTGCCTATCGAGACATCATACCGAAATTAATTATCTTTTGAAGGGATAATATGTTGAAGATGATGTGCACCTCCTCCAAAACGGATGATGAGTAGTGCCACCCCCCATTGGAACTGGCCGGTCCGCTACACATCGTCGACTCCCGTACCTAGTGTTCACGCAGCCCCCACGATGGTGGATCCCCATCGGCCAGGGTCTGCGAATAACAGGCCACCCACCCCTATATTTTTTTGTTCTTCCTTTGCTTCCTCTCCCAGCCGCCCGCACCCTCCCCTCGCCATCATTTTTTCGCATGACACATGCATCATTTGCATGACACATGTAGGTATGTGCGGCTCGTCTGTCTATTATCTGGCGCTATTCCGTTCTAACTACTGTAGTCTATGCCAACAGCGGCAGCAGTTCAATGCAGCAGATTTTTCGCTACAACAGCAACTTGACGCGTCAAACCTTTGCGATCGATGTGTTCCTGTTACTGAGAAAGTGTCGTTTCTACCACAGCTGTTCTCTATTCGGAGGGTTTCTCCCCGATATTATGAAGTATGTGCATATCTAGTCTATATAGATCTTTTGCTGTCGACCCGGCAGAGAGTGTTGCAGGGGGGGGCAACCTATCCCAAATTACGTCACACTGCTGATGTATTGAACTGTTTCTCTTTTCGCAGGGGTTCATTATCTATTTGTAAGTATTGTTTTGNGGCAGCAGTTCAATGCAGCAGATTTTTCGCTACAACAGCAACTTGACGCGTCAAACCTTTGCGATCGATGTGTTCCTGTTACTGAGAAAGTGTCGTTTCTACCACAGCTGTTCTCTATTCGGAGGGTTTCTCCCCGATATTATGAAGTATGTGCATATCTAGTCTATATAGATCTTTTGCTGTCGACCCGGCAGAGAGTGTTGCAGGGGGGGGCAACCTATCCCAAATTACGTCACACTGCTGATGTATTGAACTGTTTCTCTTTTCGCAGGGGTTCATTCTCTACTTGAGGGGGCGGGGGCGGAGGTTCTTTGATTGTAAGTATTGTTTTANATTCGGAGGGTTTCTCCCCGATATTATGAAGTATGTGCATATCTAGTCTACATAGATCTTTTGCTGTCGACCCTGCAGAGAGTGTTGCAGGGGGGGAGTTTTTACTCTTCCAAATTGTTGTTTGTCACCAACCTATCCCAAAGNGGCAGCAGTTCAATGCAGCAGATTTTTCGCTACAACAGCAACTTGACGCGCGTCAAACCCTCTGCGATCGATGTGTTCCTGTTACTGAGAAAGTGTCGTTTCTACCACAGCTGTTCTCTATTCGGAGGGTTTCTCCCCGATATTATGAAGTATGTGCATATCTAGTCTACATAGATCTTTTGCTGTCGACCCTGCAGAGAGTGTTGCAGGGGGGGGGTTTTTACTCTTCCAAATTGTTGTTTGTCACCAACCTATCCCAAAGTACGTCACACTGCTGATGTATTGAACTGTTTCTCTTTTCGCAGGGGTTCATTCTCTACTTGAGGGGGCGGGGGCGGAGGTTCTTTGATTGTAAGTATTGTTTTATCAGAACATCTCAACTGGCCGTTTTTTTCTCGTCATTTATCTTGCTATTTCTCGGGCGTTTTCCCGCCCACCTCTCCACTATCTAGTATTGTTGCCTTGCCGCCATATTCCATTCATTCTTATCCCATGTATTCTCGGTCTAATACTCGGCCTCATTCGGCGACAGGCTGTCATGCGTGTGTGTTGTGCACGCTATAGCTAGCCTTCGGGGACGGTACGCTTGACTATAGCGGATACGCAGGCAGTAGCGCGAGGACAACAAACGCTACCGCACTGCAACTAGACTACAGCATATTACGGGGCTTACGGGGGGGACACCTCCTCCATTGAAATCAACTCGACACGACCCCTCTCCGCTCCTGAAACTCTCCTCGGGCAACAAAAAGCCCGGTGTGGTTCAGCAGACTTACCAATCCATTCCCTGCAAACACCCGGAAAAACTAGGCGTGCGTGTATTGGAGGTCCTAGATGAAGGCATACACATCGAAACGCCGCGTATATGGAACCTACCGTTGAATAGCATAAAATGGTGGCGAGTCTCATTCATGCTAGCTACCGGAAGCGACGCAGGAACAATTGTCTCAACCCACGGGTACTGCGCACAGGACCGCTAAACAACTGGCAAAAGAGAACCTGAGGCTACCGAACGCGCCGCCACCATTCAAGAATTTAGACCTCATCCAATTCAAAATGTAAGAACTTGGCCACAGAGAGCAGGTCCTTCCGAGTGGCATTAAGAACAATAACCCGCCCTTATGGTGGTGTACCAATGCGCATACAGGTAAGAACGGACCACCAAAACGCGGTGGCTGCAAGATAAGAACTCAGAGGGGTTGGGACTCCCACACTTTCTACAGCTTTACTAAAGCGCCGATGGGACACGCATGGGCAGTCCATGGGTCACCCTTGGGCTACCCATGGCCACGAAAGTGCACGTGCGGCACCCATGGGGCACCCATGGGGTACATGAGCATGCCCATGGGTAGCCCGTGGGCAACCCATGGGCGGCCAATGAATGTCTTAAACCGGAACCAATGTGCTCCTAAACGATAGATTATCTGCTCTGGAACAAGCAGTATAACGGCCAATAACCCTAACGCTACCCGTACCACTATCCCCCAAGCCCACATAGGTTGGTGCTGGGTGGCGAAGTCCTAGGTTGATGTGCTGATGGCTAAGTTCTAGGTTGACATGGCCGTGCGAGTTCTAGATTGAAGCACTCAAAGTAGGCACTTCGTGGACAGTTCATGGGCCACCCATGGGACCACCCATGGACAGCTCATGGGCGGTCCATGAAGTGCCCATGGGCGGCCGATAGCTGCTCCAAGGGTGTTCCATGGGCGGTATTGTAACAACTGCCCGTAGTGTGGGAGATTGGGAAGGTTGGGCATGACCCAGAGAGCAGTTAGTTTCAGATTCGAGGCGGGGGGAGGGGAGACGACTTCGTGATAAAATGCTCCTACGCGCGGAGGGGGGGGGTGAACGCTCTATCTCTCATGTTTCGCATGCCTTAAACCTTAGACCATTGGCCTCACTTCCTCGAGAGGACACATCAATGTTCCGACAGGACCGATCACCGATGGCCATTCGTTCTTTCCTACTTAGAAGTACTTTGCCAAAGGTGGCTCAGCCTATCTATCCTCTCGGTATCACTTCCCGGCCTGTTCAATCCACTTTCGATGCCCCCGTACAGCTACCGTCTTCTCCTGGCTATTCCATGCCTCAATCATCTCCCCGCACCTTTCCTTCTACTTGTCTACCTCAGCTATGTACGTTTCTCTCTCCGTGTCGCCCAACACGGACGTTTCGCAACGACATGAACGCGGTCTTCGCACTCGGAGCCAGCCGTGTTCACATTTGAACTTGTCGTCTTCATCGTACTTCTTCCTGAATCTCCGTCAAAGGCCGTTGCCCCTGGTCCTAAAATCGACCTTCGGGTTTGTCCCTGCACCTATTAGTCTATTTTGGTACATATACCTTCAACATACAGACCCTCCTGATCCGTGTATCTTTGTGCTATATTTGTGTTCCCTCTCGGGAAAAGTAGCAGATTTCTTGTTCTCAAACCCCTTTGGACCTGCCGTTCGTTTCGAATGTATTAACCTAGTCGATATCAAACTCTTCCATGCGTCATCTACAACCTTAATCCACTCCCTTGGCTATCACCACTATTCTTCTTGCTTGTCCACTTCGCCTCCCTGGTTTCTCTCTCCTCTCCCATATGGTACATACATACGTCTACCCATTTTAGCTTCCTTACGCCTCTTCCCGATCGTAGGAGTTGGATCCGAACGAGGCGTACCCCCTTTTTCATGTTTTGTGATGCCTAAGTGGTTAGACCATTGACGATGCGTCCTCGACAGCACGGGCATTTTTTCCACAGGAGGAAGGATCACCGATGGCCAATCATTCCTTTCTACTTTGCCAAAAAGGTGACTCAACATGTTTTCCCCAGCCTACATATCCTATCGATGCCACTTCCCACCTTTTCAACCCATCTCCTATGGCCCAGTACGGCTGCCGTTTTCTCCCGGCTATTTCATGCGTAACACATCTCTCTGAACCTTTTCCTTCTTCTTTGCCTAGCTCGGCCATGTATGTTTCCCTCTCCTTGCACAACGGACATTTCACAAGTACATGAACACGGTTTTCGCACTCGGAGCCCCATTCACATCTTAATTTGTCGTCTTCATCGTCTACCTTCCTAGTTCTTCGTCTATGTTCTCAAAGGCCAATACCCCAAGTCCAAAAATTGACCTTAGCTTTGTCCCTGCATCAATTGGTCCACGTAGGTACTCGTTTATCACTTTCTTCTTCGGAAATGCTATTTACGACACCGGCGTCGTCAGATATACTTACGACACCGCACAAATGCTTCGAAACCACATTCTCTGTGTCCCTACGGCTCTCAGTTGTTGCGCAAGCCCTCCTTCATCGAATAGTGACCGGTGGTGGTGGTCGAGATGTGGCCGAAAACTGTGTCATGGCCCCACCTCAGCGATGTCGTAAATTTGCCCGTTTTTTTATACGACACCGCGCAACCCTTTCCGAAAACATCTCCAACGGGCAAAAACCCAATTGAGCTGTAACCAATTGAGCTGTGTTTCCACGGCCCCCGACTGTCGCACAAGCCATCATTCGGCCGAAACCAATATGTGGTTGCCGATATACGCCCAAGAAATGTTGCCGTAGCATAACCTCGGCGGTGCTGCAAGTAAGGCATATTTACCACACCGGCCGAAGCTTTCCGACAAAACATCCAATAGGTACAAAACCAATTCCTGCTTTCCCACGGCCACGAGCTGTCGAGCAAGTCCGTCATTCGACCGAAACCAATACGCGGCTGCAGCTGCACATGTAGACCTACATGTTGCCATTAGTAGGACGGCCGACTTGGGGCGGAGGGTGGATCGGCTACATTATCCATTATCCACAGAGAAGACTATCTCCACCGCTGCACACAAATAAATGGGAAACCTTGCGACGTTAGCAAGCATTTTCGTCAGCACACTGGCCAGCGTACAGCACCCAGAGGTTCATAGGCGTCGTGGAACGGCCTAAGGAGCGGGGGGTGCAACCGAGGGTACCGCCGGTTTCGTGCACCAACGTCAGCAGCGTGCGGGTCGGAAACGGCTTGGACGGTGCATAGGCTTCGGAAAAGGGCAATTGTGCGAGTGCGGAAGATGAGCGTTGACAGATGTGTTTTGCTTTCCTGCCACAGCTCGTGTGGGGTGTTCATCCGAATACCGCCAAATCTGCTGCGAATTCCGTGGACGGAATGAATGAATTTAGTCAGACCCGTATCCATGAGATCCAAATATTTCGCAGAAATTGTACAATTTTCCTCGAAAGGCGTGACGATTTCGCAGTACTTTCACATCCAGTTCTCCAACAGTGCCATGATACTGAAGTACTGAAAAAGAAGAATTTTGGCTTCAGATGCACATCGGTTCCCTCGGCGAGGACGCCCCCTCGAAGCTAACAGTGAAGTATATCTTTGGCGATGACGCCTGCGACGATATGCTTCGGATTCGATGAAACCAGCGAGATCTGCGTGTCGGACTTTGGACTCGGTTTCACACTGGGACTTCGGGCTCAGACAGCACTCGTTCATGAAATGGACAAGAATGAAGGAGTGAAGTTCTCAAGTAGGGTTACGACACAGTGAAAGCGTATGTTTTGAAGGAGTCGAAACCCGGTTTCACACCGGGACTTCGGACACCGAAAGCCTTCCCTGTGAATGTCATGGGGAACAACATCGTGAAGACCGCGTTTCAGTGGAGCTCTACATCTTAAACGACATCTGTTATTTTCCCTTGGGAGGTCACAGAAGTTTTGCACAACTTTCACTCCCAAATTGAAGGGTGTGTCTTGATACTGAAAAGGCAGAGATTAGATTCAGATGCATATCGGTTTCCTGGACGAGTAGCATCCTGGTGCACGAAACGGGGGGTACCCTCGGTTGCGCCTCCCGCTCCTTCCGCCACCGAGGTTTGCGCTTACGTCTTGGTAGTCAGGGCCGTTCCACAACGAACGCCCATGGACCTCTGGGTGCTGCGCGCCGGAAAAATTGCTGGCGAAACTGCCAACATTGTCTGGCTTCCCATTCGCTTGTATGCAGCGATCGAGACAGTCTTCTCTATGGATTATGTAGCCGATCGACACCGCGCCCTCGGTCGGCCGTCTAAAGAAAGGCGGCATGTAGGTCTACATGCATAGCGGCAACCGCATGTTGGTTTCAGCCAAATGACGACTTGCGCGACAGCCGTGGCCATAGGGACACAGCAAAGTTGCTATTGTGCCGATCGGATGTGTTCTTGGAAAGTTTCGCGCGGTGTCGTAAATATGCCTTGCTTGCGACGAAGCCGAAGGGAGGCGGCGGGCGCATTCTTCAGCGTTTCTCGGCAACCGCATGTTGGTTTCGGCCAAATGATGGCTTGAGCGACAGCTGGGGGCCGTGGAAAAACAACAAAATTGGTTTGCGCCCGTCGGAGGTGTTCTCGGAAGAATCGCACGGTGTCGTAAATATATGCTTACTTGCGACGACGCCGAGTTGATGCTGCCGCCACATTCTTGGGCGTATACCGATCACCACATGTTGGTTTAGGCCAAATGATGGCTTGCGCGACAGCCGGGGGCGTGGGAACACAGCTCAATTGTTTTCGTCTATAGTCTATTGGGGTGTTTTCGATACGATGTTTTTACGACACCACCGAGGTGGTGCTGTAACTTCATTTTAAGCCATATCTCGGCGACCACCAGTCACTATGAGATGAACGAGGGCTTGGGTGACAGCTGAGAGCCATAGGAACGCAGAGGATGTTGCTTCGAAACATTATGTGCGGTGTCGTACAAATGTTTTTGCAAATCAATCCATCAGTGCAATGGTGAGTACGGTGTCTTCAACGCGAGACATCGGCCCACTTTCCCCCGTTCCACGTAAGTACGGGCATACGTCCGCCCGTACCCATGACCGGATCGGGGTTGAAACCCTAGCCCTAGTCTTGCTCTGTTTGCTGTGGGACTCCATCAGTACAGCACATCCACACACGGTGTTGGGTCCTGCGCTGTACAGGTGAAGGCCCAACACACGCTTTTTTCTGGGTCCAACAACTCCGCCGCGGCGGCGCGCTCTCTTGCAGAAACGTGTACTCGGAAATTTCAAATACTGGCTGAACTAATGACACTCTTGGTTCCTGCGTTATACACATGAGTAATACAAAGACGAAGTCTGTATAAAGGGTGGGTGGCATGTCAACTAACGACTCGACAGGTAACCATACGACTCGCCGACTTAAGACTACGCCACCGGCCCTTGAGCCACCGAGCCCCCGTGGGTAGGCGTGCTCTACGTCAACCGATCCAAATGACGTCCTCGATGCCTTGAATGATAGGTGTGCACCGTGCCAACACAAAGCCAATCTTCGTGTCGGGCAAACGACGCCCTGTCGATAGAGTTTGGCTCGGTGGAGGAGATATGGCCAATCTGCTCCACCGGCCTTGAGCCGCGGAGCCCCCATGTGTGAGCATTTCTCTCCGTCTTACAACCTCAACGCTCGATGACTTGTATGATTGCTGTGGGCCGCACTAAGACAATGCAATTCTTCGTCGGGGAAACGACGCCCTGTAGACAGAGTTTGCCTAGGTGGTGCAGATATAGCTTATCTGCTTCACCGGCCCTTGAGGCACCGAGCCCCCGAGGTGGGCACTTCTCTGCACCCACTAGTCCGATTGGGGTGGTCGATGGCTTGTAAGATAGTGAAACCCGAACAGGAAACCGGTCCAATGTGCTTGAACGGAACTAATCGGGTGCTTGAAGTGAGCTAGTCGGCACAGCAAGAAAAACGTCGGAGACAAATCACATACAGTCAGAGGCATTTACAGCCCGCATACCTTCCAGCGGACGAGCTCCGCATTCAGTTGGCGTGCCTCGGCAAGCAGCGCGCGCCGCCCGTCATCGTCTAGCTTTTGGTCTTTCTCTTCCTCCTAATCCCACAAGCAAGGGGAGGCGAGCCCAAACGCAGGTCAACGCGAAGCAGGAGTGACATGGAGTTCAGGGCGAAGGGGGACAGTTCTTGGTGCTTCTCGGACACCTCTCGTGGATGGCAGCTCGATTATGTTGATGGGCGTGGACTCGTGTGTCTTCCACGCGCTGCCGCCGAACCTCTCTCTCCATCCCGATATTGTGAGGGGGGGATCGGATCCGAGGCGATCCACCGCTGGCTCGCACTTAGGCTAGAAGTCCCGTCCCACCCGCGCACCCACCTGAATCTCTCTCTTGACCTCATTGACCTCAACATCGCATCTGTACCACGCACCGAACCGACGCGTCACAGCCCCACCGTGAGCACCGAGCATTTTGTAAATCAACGGCGGTGATGAGTGCGTGCATCAGGGAAGATGCCCATCACAGGGGGAGAGGGCGGGGTCGCATCACTTTTTCGTTGGAGCGACGTTCTCGCTGGTCAACTACGTTGCTTGGTCAGCACAATATACTTTGGTCGAAGGGAAACGTGGTGCCTGATGATGTATTCACTGTATGCAGCCGGAATTCGGGGGAACACGCGTCCCACGCATGGCCTTACACTAAGACTTTCCTTTGGGCTCTTTAGTTAACGACACCTGTGCGTCGTTTCAGGCATCCCCGGGACCGCCAACATGGACGTCAGGGACCAACACCAACCCGTCGACTCAATACATCGGGAGAGTGACGTCCACAGCAGAGGTTCACCATCACACCGAGGTGACCATCGACCCAGTAGAGGTGCGAGAGCAGCCGATCAATCTCCCACACTACTGACAGTCTAGCCAAACCACCCATGGGACACCCGGCCCATGAAGTGCCCACGAAGTGCCTACCGTGCGCACTTCAACCTAGCTAGACCTTCGCCACCGGCATATCAACCTCGAACTTTGCCATCGGCACATCAACCTAACACTTAGCCACCGAACGCCAACCTAGCACGTTTCGTGTGGGCCTTGGGATAGGGTTAGGGCTGGGGTTGGCGTTTGGGCTACTAGCCATATTTGTGCCCGTTCCAGAGCAACTAACCTATTGTGTAAGAGTTCACTGGTTTCCGGTTGAAGGGCACTCATTGGCCGCCCCTGGGCATGCCCATGGGTCAACCACGGGCAACAAAGTGGCCATGGGCGGCCCATGGGTCACCCATGGGCTGCATATGGGTGTCCCATGGGCGTGTCAGCAAAACTGTAGAAAGTATGGGAGACCCGCAGCCGATAGGGCATGAGACAGGTGCTCTCGGCACGCGTTTTCGGCGCTTCACGCTTTCGTTTACCTCACAGCCTCCTCCCTGGCTTCCTCGAGGAGCTCCCTCACGATTCGCTGCTTCCATCTCGCCAGCTTGGATACGTCCTGCAGCCAAGCCAACGCCACATATATTTAAGTTAGACGTACCAGTGTTCCCGCGCACGATAAGGCGATTTTCGTGGATCTGACTGAGATTCCGATGACACGCATGAATGCACTCCGGGCAAGAACACGGAAGAAAATCGGCGTCTCCTAGCGTCGGGAAAAGTCAGCAGCGAGTCATTGACTTTTGGGTAGAGTCCGTTAACCAGGGAAAGTTATTAAGTGCAACGATTCCTCGCGTTGTCCTAGCAATCTCCTTTAAAGGGTTGCAACGAAGTGTGACTGAGGTCGCCTTCGTGATGCAGTAGATATGTAGGGGTGCAGGCTTCGGGAGTTCGTATTGAAGTGTGCAATTATCGCTACTTTTCGTCGTCGGAGATAGTCCTATCAATCTGTTCCTTCAAATCTCCCATTTTCTGCAAAAGTCATCGATCGCTGTTTTGCGTGCGTGAGTTTCGCCTCCGGTGATATGAAATACTGTGGGCACTTCAGCGCATTTGGCAGCGCGACACTCCTAAGGCCTTCAAATTCGTTTCAAAGCAGGGACTGGGAGAGAGCCTACCTTCAACACCTCCATTTCTTCCATGAGCGAGGGGAGACGTTTCTGCATGCGCTTGGCCTCCTTCATACTCTCGTCGAAAGCAGCGAACGCATCGATGGCCGTGGAAGCCACAACGCTAACGCTGTACTTCACGCGCGACGCTGCACCAATCACCACCTGCACAAAGATGAGGGAGAAAAGCGCCCACGTGTTCGTTCAAACACCACTGCCAACTTGCCGCAATGGGCAGTACCGCAAGCGCACAAAGCCGAATCAACTCTAGAGGCAGCCACAGGTTTTGTGTGTCGGTGTACGCGAGTGATTCCAACGCGTTGCAACAGCTGCACAGTATCTTGCATCACACCAACCGGAATCAGGAAGCACGGTCAATAATACTGCACCCGCAACGGAATGGTACCGGGGGGAGGGTGTCTGATTGATATTCGTCATTCGGCAGGGAAATATCGACGGCCTTCACAATAACGGTGCCGCGGGAGTATGCCATCACAGCTGTTCTCCCACCTCACAATCACCTGAAACCTCCCCGCCCGCACGGGGTGCACCCGGGGCTGGTGGAATATCATTACCCTTCCGAGTGACTCTGGTGTGTTGAGAGACTGCAGAGAGTACGGGGCGAACCCCACTGGCTACAAAATGTTTCAGTTCGGAGCAAAAACAGGCGTGTTGACGGGGGAAGGGTGGAGGCAGGATTGGGGGGAGGTTGAGCTGGGTGGGAGGGGCTGCTCTTCCGCGTGGCGAATTCCCGGCAATACGCCCTTAGGACAAACAACGTGCAGCTGCACGCTGTATGTGTTGAGCGTGTCGACGAGACCGAACCCAAGCTGCAAGAACCATCGCGAAGAACTTGAAAAAGGTAATGATGCTGCCGTCGCGCTTTCTATAGCAAACGACCGTGCCCGTCACCACCATGTGGGAAAGCAGAAGCACCACCGTCAAGATCATGACCATGACGGGCTGTGCCTGCTCTAGCGGCAGACATCCCATGATCCCATGCCAACAGTAGCCCCGGCGTGAGCGTGTACAAACCTGCCTCAACCCCGCTAACCCAAAACAGGTCACATCACCTCAGGGAGCCCCGCTCCATCTTCGGCCTGCCGTTGCCCGAACTCGGGCGGCATGCGGTACAACCCGGCGGCGAGTCGGCCGAGGCGATAGCCGTCGGTCTCGAAATTTCCTTGGAACACAACTGTTACGGCGATACCGACTACAACCTAGAAAAAGTAGTCGACAGGTACGATCAGCGTCGACATCATGAAATGAGAAAAAGGTGCCGTACGCATGAGCTTTTCGCAGTTTCGCAGGCGCACAACCCAGACAAAATTCCACCCAACGGCGAAATTGAGCCGAGAATATTTAGCTGAGGAAGTTACATTGTGTGTGTATAGCGAAACGAATGAGTAAAAAAAACTTACGAGCAGCAAAATCATTTCACGTCGGGAGCGAAAGCCGCGTGCGTGACTTCACGATGGAGAAAGCGAAGTGTTTCTCAAGACCAGGCACGGTGTTCCTCTGCAGATTATCTGATGTTTGTCGGGCGCACACACCTTGGCGGCCTCGGCGGTAGTTCCTGTCGATCCTGTTTCGCTATCTCGGCTGTCCCCACCCACCGAATTGTTGTTTTGCTGCTCAGCGCTGATGCTGCTGCCGGCATCGCTGCTGTTGCAGCCGCCGCCGCCGCCGCCGCCGCCGTCGTCGCCGCCGGTGCCGTACGGTCCGACCTCGAAGGCGTAAGCCTTGCTCTGGCCAGCTTGAAGCTCGGACGTCTCCACTTCTAACAGGCATGTGCGCCTTCGAGAGGCAACAAGCAGCCCCCGGCGCTGCACCTTTTCGATTGAAGACAAGGGAACACCGATGTTGCTTCCGGGGATAGCGCCGGCGAAATACCAAGCAACGCCCCCATCATGATTCACAGCAACGAGACATGAACCAGAGTGCCGCCACGAGTACCACCTTTCTACGCGTAGGTCGAGAGTGTTGGCACCCAAGGAGCGAGCAAGCGCGAATCATCGAGGCACGAGCTGTAGCCATCAAGATTTAGCGCCCGGATCGTTTGGAAGAAGCCCTGCGAAAACTGACGAAGAAGGTTGTTGATGGCTCTGAATTAAAACGATTCGCTGACAGCTTTTCACTCATGCGCCGTGCCAAACATCCCACACGCGAGGGGACGAAGGCCTTACGTCGTAGCCTGTTGCAAGACCTCGTCGTCCCCTATCCTAGGCCTTCCGGTACAGCCCCTAATGTCAGCGCCCCGCATTCTCACACGAAATGCGAAACTTCAAACGAGCCTTTCATGCCAGCGTGACGCCAGTTGGGATCGACGTAGTTCAGCATGCGCCAACTGCCGCTGTACTGTACCACAGGATAATCGGGGGAGTTCGGTAACGAATTCCATCGTCTCACCTCTCCGGGGTCAAAATCTCGGACCCTGTCCATCCCAGCCGCAATCAAACTGCTCCCGCCGCTTGCCTCGTATGACAGCCTCTCTGGTGCGGCCCCTGGGTGCCCTTCCCCGGTCAGGATGTCTAGGGGGTCTAGCGATGCGCTCAAGTTGTTGTTGTGGTGGTGACGGGTGTCGTAGAAAGGAGTAAACCTAGGGGCTGTGAGCGCGGACGATCGGGTAGAGCCAATGCTGTCTCCTGCGGACGAAGCACAAGGGAGCGGGGCAGAAATCATCGAAGGAGTATATCTTGGTTGGTTCTTCGCCTCACGCGGTCATTGTTCACGGCGTGCGGGGGAGGCCCTGAAGGTATGAGAAACAGGCGTAGGTGGACAAACAGCTCCAAGTCGAGAACGTTCTGACATGCTTTTTTCCGCAAGGTTCCGACTGGATGCGGGATGAATCATCTTCCTATTTTTGGAGATCCCAGGATTGTCTGCACACGAAGAACGCTGAATGGCTCAGTCAAGGTACTGCACGACCGGAACGTTTTTCATCCCGTCGTTTGCGTTTTGAACGCAAAGGTTCGGCGACGCAGGCAGACTGTCGTCGAAAATCACAGTCCACACCCTCGTCTGCGCTCTCCTTGGCATGTGACGACGTCTCCAACCCAAATGACTGATAAAATGGATTTCGCCGCAAGAGACAGCCAGAAAGAAAGCACACCTCTATCGTGTTGTTCCAATTTAAGGGCCATAACAAATACTGCTCCTACAGAGATACCGGAGAAATATTGGGCGGGGTACATGCATCCGTGGGGTTTACGCATACCATCACTTGTGGAATCTCTCCGGAAGCTCGCCGGATGCATTCCTTCTCCGTCTCCTGCTCGGAACGCCTTCTCCTGAGAATGCACCCCGAGCGCGGCTGGATGTATCTCTTCCCAGGAACCGAACACCTTTTCGAGCTTTCGTGGGGTATCTGACATCGCGCTGTAGTTGCAACTGTCGTGACAATTCCCGGAGTCCGACATGGGCCTCGCCTCATCTGCCAACCGATGTTGTCGAGGGTCTACCCTGTTCACCGTTCTGTCAGGCTTGCTGGTAGCCGACCGACCTCCTTCAGCAATGTCTCTCGTGCTCCCTGGAGTACCTTCAGCAGCTCCGCAGACACTTCCCTCAGCTCGTCCGATGCACGGAGCTTCTCCTCTCTGCATCCCACTCTCTCCGCCTCCTTCTGCCGCGATAATGCCGGAACAGCTGCCATTCTCCTCCGTTCGTGGGTTGGATGCCAGCTTTCCCGCTGTCGACGGTGGCGGGGACCGAAGGGCGGCAAGAGCAGTCTGCGGGTTTAACCCCGAGAAGATGTCCCGCTGCCCTCTTCCCAGGCGCAGGGCTACCTCTTGCAGCATCGCGAGGGACCGAGTCATGTCCCGCCCAACAGGAGTCTCCTCCTCGACGACGAGGAAGCGAGACAGGACTCTTTGTACGGTCTCCACGAGGCGGCGGCTGCGGCTGCGTCGCTCTTGCTGTTCGCCCTCTTTCTCGTTGCGGTCGCCGTCGTCTCCCGCTGATTGACTACTCTCTCGTTGCCGTGCTGCATCCATGCGCGCTTCGTCGTCTCCGGTGTCCCTCGTTACTGCTGTAGCTCCCGGTTCACCATTTTCTCCCCCTGGTGTCCCCTTCAACCCCCGATCCCCTTCTGGTTCTCGGCCTGTTTCTTCCACGCTAACCTCTGGCAAACCGCCTACCGACACCGACGCGGCCAAGGCCTTGACGTATTCTTCACTGAAAGAGTCAGCAACCTCGAGTACTAGCGCTTCGCGCTCTTCGGATACTCCCCTCAGCTTTGCCACGCCTTCGGCCTCCCGTTGCTGCTCGACAACGGTCTCGATCTTGTGTCTGCTACCCCCGGCAGTTGATAGATTTTTTGCGGCGGCGGGCTTCCTCGGGCAATTACCCTTGGGGGTCATCAGCCAGGTGTGGCGCGCGTCCTCCCGGGCGTCAGCGTCGCGATGCAGCTCTTCGGCTCTGTCAGCGGCGCTTTCGTCGGAGTCGCGGTACAGCTGCGGTCGAAGTTTCCGATCCAGCACGCACCAGATGGCCTCCTCGTCGTCTCGGTCTTCGGGAGACGCTAGTTCCGCCTCTGCGGCGCGCCACATGCAAGCCAAGACTCGCTGAGTGGCGCGTGCAAGGATGTCGTCCCGCCAGCCAGGGCGGGAATTTCCCGCTCCTTTTGCGGTAGCGCTGCCCGGCGCGGTATTGTCGTCGCCGGCCGCCTCCGCCGCCGCAGTCATGGAGGAAGACGCAGAAGCAGTGTTCAGATTCTCGCAGGTGTCTTGACTAGCCTTGTCCTGCTGCGCGAAGTGGTCGGCGCTGATGCCGAGCGAGTACCGGGCGAGGAGCTCGTGCGCGGCGACCTCGTCAGGAGTGTGCAGGAATGGCAGGGCCAGCTGCACCTGCGGCGGCAGCGACAGCACCCGGAGGATGTCCTCGCGGTCCAGTCGTGTGTAATACAGGGCGTCCCAGCGCATCTCCTCGGCCTCGGCGAGGGTAACGTGGTGGTACAGCTGAGGGTTAACCACCGCGTCCAGGGCCACCCACCTTTTCTCATCCGGCGTTCGGTTGCGGTGCGGCATGGCCCTCACGCGCGCCTCTGCCGATGGCAGCCCTTTTCCTCGTCGGTTTCGCTTACCTATTCGCCCCGCCTTCCCGCTGCCGAGCCCTAACGCCTCCTGCTCAAGCGCCGTTTGTGCCTCCACTACAGTCTCCGCGTTCCTGACGAAGTTCTCGTCTTCTAGGGCGGTCTTCAGGAGACTGAACAGCGCACCCACGCCTTGCATCGTGGACACCAGAGCGGACTCCTGCTGGAAGACATTCCCGTGGAGCTCTCGAGCGCGTTTACTCTGTTCGCAGGCTTTGTCCGCGGCCGCCTGGAGGGTGCGACCCTCCGCCTCGAGCATTTTGACCAGCTCCGCCGTTTCGTGTCTCTGCATGTAGCCTGGCTGCCACGCATCCGAGTCCGTCCACTATGCCACGTGATAATTCATTGAGGACATCGAAGACAAGGGCGCGGGGGAAGTACAGCAATGATCGCATCTTGGGAACAATGTATTGTGGCTACATGCTCAAGCCTTCACGTTCAGATATATAGAAACTCGCAGGGTACGACAATTGTCGCATCTGTGAGGTCGAATCATCGATATCATCACACCAACAGTCACATCGACCACCAGCTGTGGCGCCGCCGCTCCCCCCGAGTTGCCACTTTTTGTCCCCCAAAGACAGTTTCCACATCGATTTCCAAGAGGATGGTAGTCCAATTCATACAATTTGGACACGTGGTGTGAATGGTTGTTGCATCCGACGCGAAAAGAAACAACAAAGCTCTGTCAAAGACTTCTACCTTGTGCGGGTGTACGCGCAACGTCGAAAGCTGCTCCCGGACCACCTCAAGGCGCCGGCGAGCCTTCAGCCCCATCCTCTCGGTCTTGACCACCTCCTCGTGGAAGACTCTCTCCTGTACCCTCGCGAGCGCGACATGCTTCCGAAGCTGCCCCATAATCCGATCCAGCGACAGCAGCGTGCCCCGCACCCGCCCCGTGAGGAAGGCCAGCGCCGACTCGAGTCGCTCCCGCCGGGCGGCGAAGACCGCCCCGGTACGCCGCAGCTTGCGGCAGGCCGCGTAGTTGGTCGCCCTGGAGACCTCCGCGGCCACGATCTCGGCCTTCAGTGCCTGCTGATCAAGGGGCTCGAGGTGGAGAAGGTCCTGCTGGTTGCCGTCGTTCTCAGCAGTGGTAGTGGCGGCGGCGGCGTTGTTGTCGCCGCTGTTGTTCATGTCGCGGTGTTGGTTGTTGCTGCTGCTGTTGCTCTTGCGGAGGGTGCGGACCATGTTGTTCACGGTGCGGATGGAGAGGGCCAGCTGCTCGCGCGTGTGTGCTTGCCTCTTGCGCATTCCGAGATCGAGGCGAGTGACCTCGACCACGAGCGCTCGGCATCTCCAGCACTCTTTCATCGTCTGAAATGACACCACGGGGTGTTGACCAAGGCAGCAGCCGTGGCGGGCAGGGCAAGGGCTCTTTGCAGTGAGGAGGTTAGGAATAAGTCCAGTTGTTTGTTCACAGACCCGTACACAGGCTGTTCGCAAAACCGAACATTGAGCGCGAAGCCATCAATCGACAAGCCAGCATCGGTAGACCCGGGCGGAGCGTAAAAAAAGAAGAAAAATACAAACGACGTGGCAGACTGGCACGCCAAGCTAGGTCCAAAACGACACGAATGAGAAGAATCAGTGAGCCTCCTCGTGGCGAGTGCTCACCTGGAACGTATACCGCGCCACCAGAGGCAGGTCCAGAGCGGCCAAGCGTTCGGCGGTCGCTCCGAGTTCGGCGGTCACGATGGCCCTGTCGATGCTGAACTCGCGCCACGCTTCGATGTAGTCCCTGGCTTCTTGGAACTCTTGCCTCGAACCGTCGTCCTCCAGGTCGAAGAAGTCAACTAGCTTTGGTGCCCGGCCCATGAGGACGCTGGTGGCCGCCGACGTCTGCACGGATGAGCCAGTCGACGTAGAGCCGGCGTTTGTCGTGGACGGAGGATTTACTCTGTCCACGGCCGTACCACCTCCGCCGCTAGGACCGCCGTCGTCTGCCGAGTCTCTCTCAGCCCTTACATTAGACCAACACTTGCTGTTGTTTTCTGCGTGCGGCGAACCCAGAGAGTCATCGTCTGCGGCATCTGCAGCTCCACCAGTACCAGAACCAACATTAGCGCCGGCGGCACACGCAGTTGATTCTGCGTTCCGTTCAGCTACTCCTTCCCGGCGGTAGAACAGTCTCGCCTCCTGGCTGCTGTTGCTGTTTCGATCGCCGTCATCAAGCCCCTCCGGTCTTCCCTCGCTGCTGCTGCCCCGGGATGCGGCGCTGTCGGCTTGCAGCAACGGTGACAGCTCATGTCGTTGCCCACCCCCACCGGCGTCTGTAGCAACGTTGGTGCCGCCACCGTTGATACGAGTACCTTCATTGGTTGGGCTTTCGGTTCCTTCGGGAAAACGAGTCGGCGGGGCGTCGCGCCCGTGGCAAGCGTATATCGCCTAAATAGTGCGTAAACCGCGAAGAGAGGCAACGGCAATGGGGGGAAATAGACCATTGTTCGGTGTGATTCGTTGAAACCATCTGGAAGTGAGATAAGTACCTGTTCAACCCCCACATTTCTCGCGACGGAGGTTGCAACCTCTTCACACAGGCAAAGGTGGAAATGGTGGACGTACTTTTCGTTTTGCCATTGAGATGGTTGGGGTTTGTGTTGCTTGAGAATAAGGTGCCCGATGGCATGAACATCACATCTCGGTTGTCATTGCGGGGGTTAGTTCAGAAGGTAAGCAGTCTGCACGTGTCCACCTTGTTGAGCAAAGCCCGTAGGAAGGGCCCCCTCTCGTGCAGCACATCGTGGCCAGCTTTCACCCAGCACGTGTGCGTGCGGAGCAAGCCATGTCCTCCTCGCCGTTGTTCAGCGACGTCGCTTCCTCGACCCCCGTCCTCAAATCCTCCGTCCCCGTCGGCACTCGTGTTTCCCTTTTCGTACTCTGCCCCTCCCACCGACGACGTCGGTGTTACGGTTTGCTCGCCATGCACCCTACCGCCTGGCGAAATGCCCGGTGGTGTTGGCATGAGGCATTCCAGCACGCTTCCAGCTTCGGCATCGACAGCTTCTTCCGATAGCTGCAAAGATCGACGTTACATTCAACATCCGACGATAAATCCAATTACCAAAAGGGCGGGCGCAACACAGCGGGGGAGAAAACCCCCGGGCAAGCGCCCTCAAACTTTCCGAACTTACAAAGCGACCGCCATGCGTATGATACCACGAAGAAACTTGTAATTCGGAAGGAAGACTTCACATGATGCAGCCAAATAGTTGTTTTAGTCCTATGAATGTCCCCACCTCCTGCTTCAGCACCAACGCGAGCGGCGACCCAACCAGCGCGTCCTCCGTTCCCTGCACCATCAAAAGCGGGAGTCCCGCGCGTTTAACCTCATCGATCACCCGACCGCTGCCGGTACCACCGCTCACGCCTGTTTGTCCGGACGAAACGCTGCCACTCCAGCTACCGTCACTGTCTGAACCGTAAATACGACCGAAAAGGCAGAGACGAGAGCAAGCACGTGCAAAAGAACGAGGACTCTCGCTATGGCCTGACCTCTGTTCTACTGCTCACTGGAGGCGACGACCAAGTAGAGAGAAGAAGTACAACGATTTGCTCCGACTGCTTGCGGCACATGACACGCACGCAGGGCAGTCATGAGAGTCGACCGTTTTGAACCGACGCCACCATACACATGCTTCGAAGAACCACTACTCGCAGGGATTAGGGATATTCGCAAACGATGTGTGGACACACGGTAGCAGTACCATTTACTGGATACTCAGAGGGGTGCCAAATTATTTTTGTCGTCCGGTAGCCTACCTGTACCGAAAAGCGATACCTGCAATGAAGTGTGGGGCCATGGTGAGAATATCATTGTGTCATGTTCTATTGTTATTGGTCGCCCGATGCACTGCTTGAAGCTCGATGGTGCTCCAGTAATCTTCCAACCACTACGGTTGAAACTGGTACCAAATGAATTCAGCACACAGAAATAGTCTCTGTGAATGGGGTCGAAATAGGATCAACGCCACCTGTAGAGACCCCTCTCCCTCCCCCCCACCTTCGTTGCAAGCTCGACGAACTCACCTCTGCCGCTCAGTATGAGGCCGTCGAGGATCGAAACGCTTGCCGCCAGGGCCAACCTTTGCGCTAAACAGTTGAAACCCTCACCCAAACCCTCGGAAGAGAAAGAAAAAGTGGTGCGTCCATGTTGTGGCGATGGCCATTGGCCGTCATGACCTTCTTCGCCACCTTTCGCTTCCACCTCTTCCTCCTCTTCCCGTTCACCAGCGACGTTGAACCGTTCGTCGGCACTGGGCAGAGCGCTGGCAGATCGACTGGCCTGCTTTCTCTGTCGTTGTTGGTGCCGCCGGAACAACCGTTGCTTCCGCTTCTGGCCGTTTTCGTCCATCTCTCTTAGCACCGACTGCACACTTACCTCGGCCTGTTGGTGCGCCTTATCCAAGGGGAAACGCGCGGGATGCCTCTGCTGCATGTCGTTAAATGCTGTTCCATCTGGCAAGAGACATGAGGTTCTTGAAGGAAAGCCATGGTGATTTTGCGGACGAGGGTAGGCGGAAACGGCTGCATCGAGGCAAAACGCCTCTCTCGTCTCGAGAAAGGGATATGTGTTTACGGTGGATGAAGAAGCCGTTGTTGATGCTGCTATCCGGCCTGACTCGTAGTTCTCGGAGAAAAGAAGTGAAGCAATTGCCTCGGTTCTGGCGAGGCCGTCACTCTGGTCGTAGAACGCCTGCCTGAGGTTGCCAACGACCTGTTTCAAAGAATAATCGCAAAATGTGGTGGTCGGACGATGCGACAGAAATGGTGACGTTCATGATGATCAGAGGCACATGGTAAATACGTTCCCAGGCTTCGATCAAGACCAACCTACGAAACTCCCCAGTCCGAGCCGCCGCCCATTCCAGTACATCCGTATACGTACACGTCGGATCGTGCCCGACTGACGCACTGCTACAGTCAGGTGATGGAATGGCAAATGCATTTTCTCCTCTCATTGTGATGCCAACGAACGATTTGTTCTAAGCAATCTCGGTGATCTGACGCCTTCAGCTCGCAGGTGCGGCCAACCTATCAAGCCGTGGTGTTAAAACGCCAACCAGAGGTTGCGCGCCTCACCTCACCAACAAACCCAGCCACCGCAAGAAGCAAACACCTTGACCAAGGGTCTCTAACTACATCTTGCCTGCGTAGACTGCTCGTCCAAGGCAAAAAAACCGTTCACAAGCACTAGCCCGCCGACTCGAAGCCCTTTGCGGTAGAGCGCCGAAGCGAGGCGGCCGTCACTCGCGGTACCTCCACCACCTCCACTGCCACCGTCTCGCTGTTGTTCATGATCCCCAACGCCACTGTCGTTGTCGTCGCCGTGGGAATCGGTTTCGACAGAAAAACAACCACCAAAGTCATCAACGTCATTATATCCACCGCCGCAGTTGTCCCTAGGCTGCCGTTTCGGGGGCTGCGAGCGGGTTTGCAGGGGACCGGCTGCAAGGTGTAAGAGGGAGTGGGCGCCGAACCCGAACCCAACAAAAATGACGGGGAATGCCTCGAACGCAGAAGGGGGACTTCTCGGCGATTTGGGTGGCGAAGGGCAGGGGGGCGACGTATCGATGTTGCTTTGCTGCATTCCCGCTTCCGCCATTGTTTCTACCGGTTCTGCGGTAGATGGGTCGGGCGTGGCGGCCATCGGCGCAGGCCTCAATACGGGCTGCGGATCAGTAGGATGACGATCAGGGTGCCGATCTGGTTTGTCCTTCGGAGAAGTTCGGTTGTCGTTTTTGTCTTTGTCGATCGTGGGTAGAAGCTCGTCTTCTTCTAGAAGGTGCTCCAGTAGGGTGGACAGGCACATGGCGGTGAGCTGCGAAGTTCATAAAACGAAGGTGATCAAGAGTTTCGTAGTACGGGCAGAATCAAACCTTAATGAGACAAAAATGGAGTTGGACCGCGGTCCTGGAAGCAACACATGGTCAGGTCTCAGTCTCAAAGCACAACTTCGTGCAAAGTGAGAGTGGCGCTCAACACCTTTTGCGGCACACGGCCTATTGTCATTGTACGCAGTTTCCCTTGACTGATTCCACACATAATACGCGGAGTGCCACCGGCCACGGGTACTTTTGACGAAAACCCCAAATATCGAATGGCCCCGATTCGAGCAGCCTGAACCAACGGGGCGGCATCCGTAAACATACCTCGCCATCGAGAGAAATGGCGGCAGGCCAATGTGTATTGGGCAACCCGGGCGGTGCCACGAGAAGCGTCGTCAGCCCTGGATGCGCATTCACCAGCGGAAGAACTGCCTTCTCGAGGGTGTCCAGCGTCTGAAACAGCCCTGGCACCACGACCATTAAGGTTGAACCCGACCCCGCCAACGGGTCGTGACCTATCGTATCGTCGTTCCCAGCAGCGGAAGATGAGGTTCTTACCCTATCCGAGTCGCCGACCGAGCCGGTTCGGGTGTTTTGCTGTTGTGGCGGCTTGAGCTCGATAGGGAGTCGGAGAACCCGGTAGGCGATGACAAGCCCCCTTGGGAACGTTGCGGTCAGAGTTTACGGGGCGGAGAGGGGGGCAGGCGGGTGGCTTCACCAGGATCGCGGTATTGGCCCAGTCGTAAACTCGTGTAGATCAGGCCCGTCGTCCAACTCTTATGTATCACGCAAGCTTCCATTGGCACGCGATCGTGAAGGTACAACCTCACGCGAACGAAAGCCTTGCTTGGAGTCACAGACGAGGACCGGTGTGTAAATGTATGTTGGATGCAAACTGATCTCTATGCGACACAGCGATATCGAGATGCCCCACCTTCCCTACTGTAGGTTTTCCGGTCTCTAGAGAGCAAAACTTTGTTATGTAAGACGCTGCCGTGTGTTCACCAACACGCAAGATTCTTTGATCGTCGTGTACCCTCCACGGCCTTGTGAGATAGACCAATACCTGTCAACATGAAACACTCGATCCTTCCCGTTCATCGCCTCCTCCGCAGGGTCATGGCAAGGAAACGACGCCAATTCACCCTTCTCTAGGAGCGCCGTTTTGAGACCCGATCCGTCCTGGTGGGAGGCCGAGAAATCACGGGTAGATACTGTCCATCGCCTCTGAGTATCCCTGCCTTGGAGACCTCTTCGCTTTCCAGAACCAACCGACCCGATTGGGGCTGGCATTGGGTGAGGCCTGGGCTTCTTCCTTCCCGCGGTTAGTGCTACCAGGTTTTTCGTTGGTCCAGTTGCCGGAAGACCAAGAGCAGTAACAGATGCAGGATCGTGGGCGGTAGAAACCGATGAAATCGTTGACAAGGAACCCTGAAGGTTATCAGACGCCGCCTGCCGGTCGTTCTTGGAGAACGATTGCTGTGCATGTTTTGGACGGTCGCTACGGCTACCACAGCCTGCACTGGATGGTGCTAGAGGACCCACTCGACGCGATCCGCCCGTGTCGCGCGACTGCTCTTCCGATGAGGTGTCAATACCACCACCAGGAGAATGGGTGACGTTCTTCCTCCGCCTACGTTTGGGCGACGGGCCTGGTCCTCCGTGACTAGCCCGGTTCGGCCGGTTTGACTCGTGGTCCTGGGTTGCTCTACGTCGTCGCTCACCATCCCGGTTTGCCAAAACCCTTTTCTCTCCGCCATCAAGCGGTGCTCCGTCACTATTGCTTTGCTTTGAAGTGTTCCCTGACTCGCTGGAGGCAAAAGTCCAGAGGTCTTCGGCAGTTACGTATCGGCGCAGCGGCGGTGGCGACCAATTTGTTCGCCTAGTGCTAGAGCGCCCCCCCTCTCGTTGTAAGGATGAGGCATTAACAGAAGCAGGACTTCCTCGTTTTCTAGGCAGGCGCTGGGGTTGCATGACACTGCCACGAACTTGACTCGCGGCAGCGGGCTGCGTGGAACGACATGGTGTGGGCTCCGCGCTCGAGCGGACGATCGTTTCGATCAACAAGTCCGAGGCTTCCTCGGACAAGGCAATCCCAAGGTTAGCCATTCCTGCCATGATTTCCTTCCGTCCCACCCGTCCACCTTGTTTGCCCACTGCATTCGCACTCATCGCATCATCGACAACGAAGTGTTGAAAAATCTCCTCGGCTGTAAGGCCCCGCCTGCCGGCAAGACCGATCACAGCGCGGAGTTCTCTGGCGGCGACCGAGGAAGCCAGCACGGCCTCTTCCATTAGTCGCTTCCGCTTCACGCGCTTGTTGTCTTTGCTGGCTTCCTTCGCTGGGGGCTTCCTGACCGACTGCACGAGCACCTATTGGTTGTATATTGTAGGGGGGTGTACGTGGTTGACTTACCACTCAATAGGATTCACCCACAGCAAGAATCATTTCCACTGCCTAGAGAAGTTTGACATGTTCTACGCGGCATGTTGTTGGCCTTTAAACAATGCTACTGACACCAACGTGCACGCTCT
Source organism: Ectocarpus sp. CCAP 1310/34 (assembly GCA_902602495.3). NCBI lineage: Eukaryota > Phaeophyceae > Ectocarpales > Ectocarpaceae > Ectocarpus > Ectocarpus sp. CCAP 1310/34. Next base: position 172,467 of record CACKRE030001236.1, on the reverse strand, counting down.
TTACATGCCAGCCACCAGCGAACCAAGCACGGTCTGTCCACTGTCGGGACATCATCATGACTCTCTGCTGTTCGAGATGCAATCGACTCACTTGAGGTACACGATGAAAGCATCATGATCATAGTGCGGCTGAATCCCACGAACTTCAAAAACTCAATGCTCGAAGAGCTGACTACTGTACAAAGCCCGATGTAATGCACACAAACACCTTTGTCGCTTTAGTGAACCACGCACGACCGGCTTGATCGATGACATATTCAGCCTCCAGTCGAGAGATGCGAACTCGCGATTTCGGCCACGGAGGGCGGGGGCGCCGCGGCTGCCCTGTGGGCCCGCCAATGATGCATACCGACCGACTTGCCGATTGATCTCTTCCACTGCTTATCGGTTGGTTTCCGACGCTGTTGATGCCTTCATCTGAGTCTTGAAGCCCGTGGCTTGAAGCGGTGGCGGTGCTCATCCTTCGCGCAGCACGAGGTGGGGTCTCGATTGGCCGAGCGTAAGACATGTCGGCAACAAATGCCACATCCTTCGTCGCTTCGTTAAGTTCTGCCGCCAAGACCTGGGTGGCTGGACCAGCGAGAGTACCACCATCCGCCGCCACCATCGCCCCTGGGCTTGCAGTTGATGAGGCCTCCGATGGAGCAGCAACGACAGACGAAAACGTCCGCATCATCGAGTGTTTATCGCGACGGGGCTCGTCGTCACCAGCATGAGGGCACGCGCTATTGAAGTTGGTGGTTGGTTCAGGCCCTACACGACTCTCGTCGTGTGTTGTTTTTGAAAGCTCGGGGGCAAGAGTGCTGTTGGGTTGCTCATCGCGCCTAACATATGTCCCGATCTTCCTCGTCCCCGTGCTCGTCGAAGGACGAACGTAGGCCTGGAGGGCACACAAGGAAGCCCGCCAATTGTAAAAACTGCTTAAAGCTCGTAGAGACGCTTCGGACAAAAACTCCATCGTACCATCGTTGTATCTCGCGACGCATACAGGAAAATTCCTGTCCATGCTGCCCGTGCCCGCGGCCGATGGCGACGACGTTGAGAGCAACTCGGTACCACCTGCGGCAAACGACGACAACGCCGCAAGTACGATGTCCATTCGCTCCATTACCTCGACCTCGTCCATGGCCCCCGACGACGATGGCTGATATCTGGGGCCGGTTCGCTCCGCAAGCGTTGCGTGTCGAATCTCCGCTGCCGTCGATGTTTCTACAACGGAGCTGGCGACGATGGACGAAGTTGACGAGCCAGACCTGATCGACGCTGCTGCTGCTCGGACGAACGACTTTCGTACCACGATGCCTTCTGGGGAACATCCTATCCATTTGCAGGGTTCACCCCGCTCGAACAAGATCGTGTCGGGTACAAGAAGCTGGAGTTGGCACATCGGTCTCCTCGACGAGAGGCCGGCGGGTGGTCCTGCAGCAGATCTTGCAGCAGAACCCGCACCGGCACCCTGTCCATGCCGCTGCTGCTGCTGCTGGTGATCGCCGAGAGCCATTTTCGACGCAGCCGACCAAAGCGCCCTGACAATCCATTGCCATTGTCGAAGTTCATCTTTGCCCATTCGGTCTCTATCTCGCTGCCACATAAGGTCTTGGGTATTGGGAAGCGGGAAGTAGAGCGCCAGGAGGATCGAGGTATTTATGCGTACCTCGCCCCTGCCTCGCCCGAGGTGGATCCTTCGCCAGAAACCTAAAATAATGCGCGCGCGCATGCGGCCTGATCTCTCCGCAGTAAAACACGCTGCTGCTCTATACCAAACCCTCTGCGCGCGTTTTCAAGACGAACAAAAACCTCCCAACCTTCCGCGCGCGACACGCTGAGGTAAGCAACGAGCAAAGCTAGTACGCCGGCACCATCATGATGACAACGGCGACTGGAGAGGTCATCATGGGTGAGTTTTGAATGGTGCATGGTTCCCCAATCCTTGTAGAATATATACACAAGAAAGAAGAAACCGCATACCACCCTTTTTTTGGTTACTTCCTGAGAGCTGCTTCGACGTGCTGTCCTTCCAAGCTTCGGTGTGCACGTGTGCACCAGAGGGCGAGAGGAGGTTCACGCCGATCGCTCCTTCTCAGGAGGAAATCACCGCGTAGATCAAAAGCTCTGCCGCCGTCGGTATCTGTGATGCCCTCTCTCCGGTGTCATGTACTTTGTACCATCTGGAAGGTTGACTCGCGCTCTGTTTAGGATCAAAATTTGATCTGTACATTGATTGTTATCACCGACGGCGGATGCCGCTGCGAGGACGTTGCCTCTTCAGTAGTCACCGTGCAGTAGCAGCGGGTGCTGTGTGTTGTGTGTGTTGGGTAAGGTATATGACACGCTCGTTGTGGGGGGGTAAACTTCGAGACGAATCATGGACGAGCGTTGTTCGGGACGCCGTGGTCATGAGTTAGTTGCGCTCTCCTGTGTTCGTCTGCGCGGCAGCCTAGTGCTGCTGATGCTGCTGCTGCTGCCGTCCACGGCAAATAAATGATGTGAAGCCCAAACTACAGCTGCAGTGCTATCGGAGGCCCTTTCCACAACACGTAGGCTTGTTCGCCGGACACAATAAGCCAAGCAGTCCAAGCCGACCGCTAATAACTTATATCTTTCGTATGTACCGTGCCCTACTAATGTAGAAAAACGCGCTGAAGCCCGAAGGGACTTACAGCAGTAAAGCGCCTCACAGTGAGCGTATGCAGTATTTGTATTTGCTGCTGTACCACACATGGGGCCTCCGGAGGATGAAAGGCCCTTGCCTATTCCTGCTGGAAGACAGCTTTGCCGAAAGCCAATGGAATTATCCCTGGTTTCTTCACAATAGCTTCAGATTGTTCTGCGGCTGCGGTGACCTCGAGTACTCTTCTCCACCGAAAACAGCATCCGTTTTTGCTGCTGTTGCAGGGGTTCGGTTGCCCCGACCGACCTGCGCCGGAGATAGTCAGTCACCCGCCGGGTCCTGTCCGCTGTGCCTCGGGTAGCTGCAAAGCTGCTGCACATGCTGATGGACAGGCAGTGATTGCAGAAATGCTTGAAGACTTGTTGCAAAATTGGCCATTTTCAGCAAGCCCCAGGTAACAACCGCCCTTTCGCCACCATCTTTTGACTCAGTGCCTCGCAACTTCAAGCTGTTGGAGGAGCTAGAGAAGGGGGAGAAGGGAGTGGGGGATCACAGCGTGAGCTTTGGGCTGGTGGACGGGGACGACATTTTCATGACCGACTGGAACGGAACCATCCTCGGTCCTAACGGGGTGCGTTGTAGCTGCTGCTGTTGCTGTTGGCCGCCCAGAACGTTCGAATGTTTCGCCAGTATTCTAACAGCGGGAAGCCCACCCAGCAGATTCAACAGCTCGTGCATGGAATGCAAGGCGTAGTGCCCACCGGTTTTCGATCAAGCCAGTACAAGCAGATTCGAAAGCTCGGACATGGCGTAACAGGCGTCAAGCCCACCGTACACAGAGCAGAGCACCTCTGTCCTAATGGAGGCGTCTACTCTGCCGGCTTCACGGGAGGAAGCCTTCGGCGTAGAGAGCACGCCCTGCTCCTGTTAAACCACATATGTTTCGTTTGAGTGAACCCTTTGGGTAATCATGCAGTCGTGGCAGGACTGTTGCTAATAGCTCGCTTTCTAGGCCTTTCGTGGTAAATCTCCAATCGTAGCTGGAACGGTTTTCCGCGTATGCTGAGATGGGTCGTCAGCGTTCGTGTGCTTTCGTGGCAGGCATGACACCCGTCCCCCCAACCCCCAACCCCCACGCCAGACCCAGCACGAGGGGCGGTTGTACACCTTGAGGATACACTGCGGCGAGGAATACCCCGACCGCTGCCCGGTCGTGCGGTTCGTGAGCAAGCTCAACATGGGTTGCGTCGACCAGCGTTCCGGGGAGGTGTTCCGGAACAAGCTACCCGTGCTGGCCCAGTGGAACAGGAATTATGGCATCGAGCAGGTGTGACAGACGGTTTTGCCTTAGGCCGGCGGCGANGGCCGTTTTTTTCTCGTCATTTATCTTGCTATTTCTCGGGCGTTTTCCCGTCCACCTCTCTACTAGTCTAGATGTTCGCCAACGGCATATCAACCTAGAACTTAGCCACCAGCACATCAACCTAGAACTTGGCCACCAGTGCCAACCCAGCACGTATTGTGTGAGCTTAGGGTTTGGGTTAGGGTTAGCGTTAGTGTTATTAGCCGCTAAAGTGCCCGTTACAAATAAATAATCTATTGTTTACGAGTACACTGGTTCGGTTGAAGGGTGCTTTTTGGCCGCCCATGGGCTTCCCATGGGTTGCCCATGGGTCGCCCATGACCTGCCCGCGGGCTGCCCATGGGACACCCATGGGACACCCATGGGTGACCCATAGGCTGCCCATGGGAGTAACGGGGTGCCCATGGGCGGCCCATGGGCTACCCATGGGTGTTCCATGGGTCGTTTGGGAAAACTATAGAAAGTTTGGGAGGTGTATTCGGAAAGAATCGCTGTATCGTAAATATGGGCTTATTATCGACGACGCCGAGTTGGTGCTGCGGCCACATTCTTGGGCGCATTTCGAGCGCTACATGTTGATTTCGGCCAAATGACGGCTTGTGCAACAGCCGGGAGCGCGGGAACACAGCTCAATTGTTTTCGTGTTTTTTTTGTTGTTTTGTTGGTCTCCCATCATTGGACTCTGTCGTCTGCTCCTCTGGCCCCTATCCTCCACTTCTACTAGCTAGACGACCCAACCGGGGTCACATAGGAGGGGGGGGTTGGACCCCCTCCTGCGGTTCATGCCTGAGGTATTTTTATCGCGAGAAGGGTACAGCAATCCCTTCCCTCGCGACTTACGAAGTCGATTATGGTTTACTAACAAACGAGCTTTGCAGCGCGTCGCTTTCATCCTAGACCAGGATTTATTTAGTGAGAAAAAGACTCTCTCTACCGGGACTCGAACCCATGACCTGGCCCTTAGCAGGCTGCGAGGCTACCCACTAGACCACCGGGGCGACCGGGGTGTATGTATTGGGGGTGTTTTGGGGAAATTATTTACGGTGTCGATAATATGGGCTTACTTACAACGACGCCGAGGTGGTGCGGTGACTTCAGTTTTAGCCATATCCCGGCAGCCACCGGTGACTATGAGACGAACGAGGGTTTGCGTGAAGCCGTAGGAAGGCAGAGGGTGTTGCTTCGAAGCATTTTGTGCGTATTCAGATGTTTTACAAGAACGGTGTCGCAAAAGGGATTGCCGTTTGAAAAATATCACGGAAAAACGGAAGAAAACGCTATTTCATGGCACGTCATAACACGCAACATACACGTATCACCCCATAAGGATCACCGATGGCTCCCACGAGTCACGTCTATGTGCCAAGCTAGCAGAGTACAAGCGATAGTTGTGGTGACGTGCGCACAACGATTGGCGGTCGCATCAAAACAGGGTGCGCGGATCTGTACAGAGTTTTTAACGTAGGGTTTGACCTGTGGAGCAGATATGGCCAATCTGCTCCACCGGTCCTTGAGCCACCGAGCCCTCGTCGGGCGTTTCTCTGCACCCCCTAGTTCGATTGGGGTGCCCGATGGCTTGTATGATGCCTGTGGCCCGTACCAACACAATACAAGTCTTCGTAGGGCATACGACGCCCACTACATTGAGTTTGGCCTGGTGGAGCAGATATGACTTTTCTGCTTCACCGGCCTTTGAGCCACCGAGCCCCCGTGGGTGGGCGTTTCTCTGCGTAACCTAGTCCGATTGGGGCCCGATGGCTTCATGATAGCTGTAAGCCGTTCCAACACCGTGCGGCCAGATTAGGCGCGGTTCAGCGATGCGACGGGAGGTATTGCGGGAATTGTGACAGTTACCCCCCCCTATATGCTGCGGAATCCCCTCTGTTGACCATATCTCTGCAGGAACATGTCGGATGTGAGTGTTCAATAGCTTGTACAAACGGTATGAACCGTGCAAACACGATGCAAAAGGCTTGCGGTCAATTGGAGCTGTGTGGACGGATGTTCGAAACGATGTCTATTTCTTGAGATGCTGCGGAACCCCTTGTTTTCAGCATATCTCTGCAGCCACTGGTCCGATTCAGCTTCTAATGCAGCGTTTCAGATAGGTGTAGCTTATACATAGGCGACGCAATTGGTTTGAGGTCGATTGGGGCTCTGTGAGTGGAGATTTGCCTGGTGGGGAAAAAACGAACGTCCACCGGTAGATTAGAGCAAGTAGCATTTCCGATTATTTTCCCTTTCTGATCCTGATTATTTTTCCCATCTCTTGGCTCGTTCTCTCTTCACCAATCGATAACCCTCCCCCTGTGTCGCCATCCCCCTCATTCTCTCAAATTATGGTCGGAGCAGGAATTGTTCGCCTCTCGTGTCCAGGAAGGCAAAGACGTGCGTGCGGGCCTAGAAAGCATACATGCGAAACTCAAGCTATTGGGGGACGAAGCGGACAGCCTACGAAAAAAGCTTGCCCAGGTGGTTAACTGATGTGCACTATCGCAGTAGGAGTAAACCATGCCGCTCCTCGCCGAATTGTCTCACACACCCAACAATCCGATCGCGAACCTTACACCAGGAAAGACGACCAAAAAAGACCTGACAATGTACACTGCTGCGTTGATCATGACACTCTCTCGGTTCTTGTACCGTTTACCCCCAAAATCTTCGCACTTCGGTTGGCTTGCCAACTCTCGAAACCGCGACGTAAAGCTGGCCTCTCCTGGCTCCAAAATATCAAACATCGCCATGCAATTACCGTCTCGTTTCATTTCCAGGCCCAGAAGGACCTGCCTGCCGCGGCCTTCGTCCTCAAGAGCCAGCGGGAGGCGATCGACATCGCCCTCATGCTAAACGCCGCAGGCGACATGTTTTCGGGCGCAGCTGCTAGGTGGGCAGCCGCAGATCTGTTGAAAGAACGCGGGGAGATCATCTTGTCGCCTGCCGACCGGGTAAGGCATGGGCGCACGAGTCGGAGGTTTGAGTTCCTTCATTCCAGAACCGTTCTTCACTTCGTGATTCCCTCATGCGCTGCCCACTCAGTTGATGAGATTTCCCTACGTCGTGCTCAACATATTCACTCGTGGTGTGTCCGACGAGCAAAAACGCTGTAGAGAGGATGAGTACCCGGGAGACTCAGCACAAACGTTCGCGCAGCACAGTCGTCGTTTTAGCAAGGCGAAGTTGACTGTGCAGAGTTTTGACATCGGGACCTACGTTAGTTGGAACATCCTGACCGCGGGGAACAGAGACGGAGCGACTCATTAGGCTTGATGAAATGTTTCCCGCTCTGCAGTGGGTAGGTTGCTTCCATGTAGGACAATGGGATGAGTGCACGGCAGTAAAGGACCGCACTCCAGGCCGTATTTCCAACCCAGAGGTTTCCTGTCATCCGTAGGTGAGGAGGGCTCTCAAGGAAGAAGGCTGGGACATGCTTACGGCGGACGAGAAGCGGTTTACCATGCTCGACCGGGTGCTTCGGCCGGCCCACTATCTGTGGATGAGAGAGAGTGAGCGACGGTCGGTTGAGAAAGTTGCGGAAGATGGTAACATAGTGCTGCGCCTCGACCGGCGCAATCAATGAGTAGGGACAGAGCATGGGCATTACGCCAGTTTTTTTGGAGACAAGAGTAAGGCTTGGTGGTGTGTCTACCGGGGACAAAGATATCCCCTACATCGACGCCTTCGACATTCCGAAGTGTGCGGCAAAAAGTGATCCGCTCCTCTTGAGGAGCTGCCCCAACAACAGTAAGCGAAGGTTCACCGAGTAGAATGAGGCATTTCTGTTTGTGGCCTGCAAGTCGAAAACATGCATTTCTTTATGTTACTAATAACCGCACCTCCCAAGGCTTTGGAGATGTTGCGTTCTGTTCGCACGTTCACCGCAGCATCCATCCCTCGGATGACCGCGGCCGTCTGCTCGAAAGAAGCACGCCAAAACGTAAAGCCCACTTCATGACGGTCTCACCCCATCACGCCGACATTCCATGAAAGGTCGCCTGAGCGAGGAAGGGCTCGTTCTGCTGGCCTCCGATGCCCCCGCGAGCCCGAAGAGGCGGAAGGATTCCTTAGCCCAGTTGATTGGAAAAGCGCCTATCGGTTCCACGACTATCGACGGTGTGGAGAACATCGCGGACGCGATGCAGGCGAGGTAAGATCTGCTCACAGGAACCGGGGCTCTTCTGGACCGTTTGCTGAACATCGATATGGCAAGACCAATAACGGCATTGGACTCTTGGACTGTTTGTTTCTTGCTGTGAATGCCTCCTTTGCTGACGGAATATGGGGATTGTGTGAATTGTATCGTTCTCGTGAGAGCAAATGAGCACCACAAGGAGTGTTGCCCTGTTTCTTTTCAGTATTTTCCAACAATCACGCGGTGTTTGTCTTCGACGGCAGAATACCTCTCAGCCGCTCGTTACTGCCATTTTCTGTGCCTCCCTTACCTCTAACGATTCCACGGGCATCGGTACTGCGGCATGCATCCTACCGGAACCAGGAATAAAGAGGGCTGGTCCGACAAAGCGAAATCCTATGCCACTCCCACGACATGGAGCGGTGGGGGCCAAGCAACGGTGGGGTTGGGTACAAGCGGCGACGGCACTGCTGTAGGACTAGCGACAGGAGCGCTAACGGCTCGATCTGATGCTACCAGTGCGGGGGTGCAAACAGCTAGGTAGAAACTCAGAGCCCGTTTCCGAACCACAAGTTGTTCATCAGCTAGACATCGAGGATAGATATGCGGGGTATAAGGCGCACCTCGGGCGTGGGCTCATCTGGGCATAGTGCTGTAGTAGTGTCATGAAGGCGTGATGCAAGATGAACGTACAGCATTTGTTGGTGTGAATCAGCTGCCAGTTGCAATCAGTGACCTTTTTCCAAGCTCGAACAGCTCACACAGCTGACTTGGTTTCGAAGAGCCCAGCGAATCTCAATGATCCAAAAAGAAAATAGCGGACATCAGCATTCAGCCTTATTGACGTGCTGTTGAGAGATGGCGAGGAATGCTTGAACTTCGCTTTTTGGAGACTTGCACCTCGGCTTGAGGGGTGTGGGCCTCGTGAAATAGCACCGATGGTTGAACGTAGGATGCAGCACGCGGATTTTGTGGCTGATGGTAGTCGTGAAAAGAGCATTTCACTCACATCCATCCATCCCCATGCACCAGGTCTGGAGCCGGAAAAATCAAGCCTCTTACCCTTGCGGATGAATGGAGATTGCGGGACTTCAGGTGACGGAAAATCTAGCAAAGATTCTATTCTGGTGCTTTGACTTGTAGTCGGCCATTCGGTCTCGCACCAAAGCGCAGGGTTACAGGAATGAAGAATCGGTCTGCAGGGGGGTCTCTCCAGGGTGGGCTGAGCGGGCGTTTTGGCCGTGAGAGGTTCGGCTTCTAAACATATTCGTCAGCCGCGCAGGAAATATTCTCTCGAGATGCCAGTGGCGTACCCGGCATGGCAGCGAGAGGTGAAACGATGTTTTTGGGCAGCGCCTTCAAGACACGGAGATGGCCAATACTGCAACGAGATCACTTGTCATGCTGTCTAGCAAAAGACATGTGTGCAATATTTGTCCACCATTAGCTTGGCCTTGTTGGTTTCCCCATATTTTCCTGGCCTTGATACAACATTCTTTGGTGCGTTGTGCGGTAATCCAAGAGGGCGAGCAAGGGAATCTCATTATTGCAGGTACTTCTCAAACAGAATGTAGAGTCCACACGACAATACAGATGGCGTTTTGAGAAACCGAACTCATTCAGTGGCATAGAACCTCACAGCTACCACAACCGTGTTTAAATAGCCTGCTCCTCTTCGTCCATGTTGTCGGAACGCCTCTCCCTTTCTGACGAAACCCTCAAGCTTTACTGCTATGGAGCTAGAGAGAGTCAAGACGACGCCATTTCACCGACTGCAGCGGAAGGAGCTCAAGGCCCGCAAACTCCTCGGGCGGTTTCACGATGGACAGGATACGGTGTGTGAAGTTGATTACAGATTTCGCGGGCTACGTACCTCCAAGCCATGTATCACCACGCATGGTGATTGTTTGTTCTTTCGTGTACTATGGCCAAAATTACCAATCTCCCACACTACTGACAGTTTTGCTAAGCCGCACATGGGACACCTATCGGGTACCATGGGCCGCCCATGGGCCCTTCATGGGCGGCCCATGGGTGGCCCACGAAGTGCCCACCGTCGGCACTTCAACCTAGAACTTCACTACCGGCATACTAACCTTGAGCTTAGCGACCAGCGCCAACCTAGCACGTATTGTGTGGGCTTGGGGTTAGTGTTAGGGTTACCGTTAGGGCTATTAGCCGCTATGGTACCCATTCCAGAGCAGATAATCTATTGTTTAGGAGAACACTGGTTCGGTTGAAGGGCTCTCATTGGCCGCCCATGGGTGTCCCATGGGTCGTTTGGGAAAACTGGACAATGTGTGTGGAGTCCCAAAATTTCCGAGCATTCGCAGTAGAGCAGTACTTGGGCATTCGCTCCGTTACGGCGTACATCTCGGCCGCTGAGCGCGTCGGATGGCCCTGCCGAGGGGGCACTTATTTCCGACGATCACGGCGGAGGGTAAGAGGGGGGACCTCCCTCTTACGGCGGCCCACGTGACGGCCTCCCTGCAGGATCACTTGCTGGTGGCTGAGGGGCCGACGCAGTTTGCCATGCACTCCTTTCGTGTAGGCGGTTCCCTCAGCAAGTCGCTGGCAGGGACGGCGGTAGCCGAATCATGCTGATTGGGGGCTGGAAGACGGAGTCGGTGGCGCGGCACACTACATTGGAGCTGCCACTAGTGGTCGCCGGTCGGGTAGCAAGCGGGGCCGGGGGCAGGGTTATGCCGATGCGAATGATATGCCCCGGTCCCCGGATTTCAGACAACAGTTTGCCGCATGCGCGGGACGTCAGTAGGTGCCGGTAGGTAAAGGAAGTCTGGGTGAGTCCTCGTCTCGCCGGGGTGGAGAGAGAAATCAATGGTGGTAACGAAGGATGAGCAGGACCGCCTGGCGCAGGAGGTCTCATCCAATCCAGTACTTACATTATTTGATCCTCGGCTTGGAGTCAGAATGCTACAATGTAATTCCGATTAGACCGGATGATTCCGAGATTTGGAACAACTGATGGAACCACGGATCTCATCGAATGTAAGGGGATATGTGTGCGCAAAGAGATCACTCCCTTCTTTTGCTCCGACAACTAGTGAGCAGCTTTGATCACAAAATTACTGAGACCATCCCACTCACCCGGCTAGGGCTTGAAGGGTATATTTGACTAGTATGTTTGAGTTATACCAAGATCTTTTTCCGGTACGAATTCTGCGCTGGGGAGAGACACATTGAGGGTTCTCTTCCAGCGCGGGGAGAAATTCCAGGCGAGGACTCCTGCCCGGCGCAGGAGGCCTCATCCAATCCAATACTTGCAATAGATGATCTACGGTTTGGAGTCAGAATACTACAGTATTTGGGCACCTTCGATGGTTTTGCAACAACCGCAAAAGGCTCGGGACACCGGCATCAAGTACACCGATGCCCTCCTTACGGCACACTGCAGTCCCCAAATCGCTCTGAATCCTTTGAAAAAACGGACGTACCCCCTGAGTTGAAGTTGGATCTCCACTTCATCCCAGACCTTTGCTGATCGTCTCTCAGCAATAACAAGCAACTTTCCCATCTCAACGTGGTCGTGGACAAGCGTGTCAACGACAGAACCTTCATCTATCTCTAGGAGCAGGCTACCGCCAACGGCATCACTCCTTGAAAAGAATGTCTGGGAGGAAAAAGTCCTAAAAATTATATATCGCCCGGAGAATGTTGTTAACGTCTCCAAAATGTAGCTTTTTTTTCAATTCCTCGAAGAGTCTCACAGTCGGTTTTAACAATGCGTCGTTTGTATGACAATCTTAACCCATAATTATATGCGATCATTGTTTGATTGGACAGAACAGCACGTCCACCATCCGATGTCGGAGTCAACCATCTTACGCTTGTCACCACCCCTCACATCTCTTTGGCTGAATTTACCGCCGTAGGCTTCCGCCGAGGAGTTGGCACGAGCGTCTGAGAGGCGCTGCGCCGCGGTGCGAGCCAAGGACAAGGTCGCGCGTACCAGCGAGGAGAGCGAGTGGGTCGAGATTGACAAGAAGTTATTCCCGGAGTTCTGGCGGCAGAAGGACCGGCAGGAGGCGAGGTGAGCCAGAAGCATGTCGTGAGCTGAGTGCGCTGTGCTGCTCACAAGGAAGGTCCCATATCGCCGTCTTCCTGAGTCAGACGCGACCTCGGTGTTGTCGATCGATTCCCTCCGGGTCGGCAGTTCCCTACGGAGGGGTGGCCGGAGTGGGTTCGCAAAGGCGCGATGGAGAGCTCGCATATCATTAGAATAGAAAGATCAAGAGGTGACCCCTCTATTCTTCCGAGAATCGCCGGAAAAGTAGACGCACGTAAGACTCCCTGGTCTCGCGGAGAAAACTAGAGTGTGTGTCCACAAATGCAAACCCACAGGCCGCCCCTACCTACCTTTCTCCCGAACCCACCACCCGAATCGCAATCGAATTCGGTCTCCATCTACTGTACTACCGCCGGGAAAACAAACGCTTCGACTAGACTGAGGCAGTTCAACATGACTTTGACGAGCCTCGGGAAGCCGCCCACAGCCTCGGAGGACGACGACGGCTCCGAGCTTGGCGGCGATGGTGGTAGTGGCGGTGGAACACGACCGGCGAGGGAAGGAGCACGCAATGGACATCCAGGGAGGAGGGGAAGCCGTTGGGTGCTGAGGGAGTGCCCTTTCGACAGGGAGGAAATTCTGCAGATTTGGTCGAGGTGCATGCTACAAAAGTACGCGTTGATGCTTGATTGCTTGTAGCCAAAGTACCCCGCAGCAAATTACCCCGCAGTATGCGTGGTCTCTGAAGAAGCTCTGGGTAGGGGTGACAGGAGTGGAGGTACATGCAACCGTGGAGCATGATACCGGAGGGATGAAGAGTGAGGCCCAGACCCGAGCGGTAGTTGCGTGCCAACGGCAGTGAATCAGCATGTCTACAGTTCCATTCTTGGAACATCAGCTGTCTCATTTTCAGTGGTCAAGATGGACCAAGAACTTTTGGTTGTCAGAAGAGCCTGCGTAGGTGCAGGCGTACATAACGTGATTCCTCTCGAAATTACGGTCCTTACGTAAGTCCTCCCCTAAGGCCTAAGGGTGACCTTGGCCTTACTACTATTCATGCCGTATGGTGGAGGTCTGCCAATGCCTGTTCAAGCAGCTCCAAAACTTGGTCCTCCAAGCTGGCGTGATAAAACGACAAACGGAAAACCTTGCTGGGTACCCCCGTTGATTTCCTGGCTGTTGATATCTAGTCTATTCAGACGTGCGGCAGTTCTGGATTGATGTTAAAACTGGAGCTCGCGCATTTCATGTGCGATGATCGTGTTTTCCCCCCGCCGTAGGAAAGTCCCGCGCGAGAACCGAGACAAACAAGGGTATCATCAAGGGCAACGCGCCAGAGGCGAGGATCCTGTGGCGAATCTGGAGAACGACAAGCTAAGGGTTCGAGAACTGTTGCTCGCCTTCAACGGCCCGTTCTCAACTTTTGCAAAGTAAGCTAAACATAGAGTCATGTTCGGTGGTTGAGCATGGATGCTGGCCTATGGTTCCGGTGTCCTTTCGAAGCTCGTATCAGCCAAACTCCTCTCTTGGTAATTCTCTTCCCTGGCAACCATGCCATATACACCCTTTGTTAGTGTATGCGCAGAAGGCTCGAAAAACAAGAACGTGCAAGGGTTCGATCGGTGTTCGATCATGTGGGAGTGGCTCGAGATTGTGAAGGTTAAAATATAGGATGTCAACGGTATCGCAGGTATCAACCGCCCCCCGTCCGCGGCTCCAGCTAACCTTCCCTCACTACCTTGATCGGGCGACCAAAAGGGAGAGAGCTCGGTGGGACAGCCGCAAGGTCCTGGATGGCGAGCTCCATACCCTGACCTCTAGCAAGCGGATCGCCCACTTTGTGGCCAGACATCGGCGCGCGGTCGAAGCTTGCGGTCGGGACAACAGCGATCTGGGACGGCCGCCGGGCCCTGATGCTAAGGTTCGCTTGACCGGAAACGGGTCGGTCTCTGGTGATTTGTGTGTGTGTGTGATGAGCTTGTGAGGTACTCAAAGCATTGGTGGTGTCGCCGGATCCGGCGACGCCGGGGCTAGTTCATGTATTGATGATTTGTGCCGCCGGGTTCGTTGGTCCTTCGTAGCAAAACTTCGGTTGAACGGTTTTAACGTTTTCCAAACTCCTGTGCTTTTTCGAATCAGGTCATCGCACTACTGCGCGAACTCATTACCGCGAAGGCCATCCAGTCCAGGTACATGGACACCAAAGTCGCGCACAACACCGCGCAGAGGTTCAAAACGGAGGTGAGAGATTTGCCGATGATGTTCCTCACCACGCAGGTTTTGGTCTTGATGATTGCCCAATGACGCACCGGGCGAAAAATTCAACGACTGTCCCACGAAGCACCAGACGAGAGCGACCAGAGGAAGTATGATTTTTTCCCACGCTCGATCTCCCAAATACGGGGGAAACGTTGTCCCCGTTTCCCTCGAAGCACTATGCCAAGGAGCTAGAACGAGACATTGCGTCCCAGCTGCGGGAGCAGATACTGGAGAGAGAGCGAGCCATGGTTCACGAGACGAAGGTGGGCGGGAGTGGATGCAACCTGGTAGAGCTGTTCGCACGCGCGTTGGTTCTCACCACAACACCGGCGCGCGCCGTCGAGAACAGATTGTCTCCAAACCAGCATAACGTATCGAAGGATTGAAGGTAGGGGAATATGTCGGCGAAACCAAAATGTCTATTTGAAAATTGTGATCGGACAAGCGGTAGGTCAGAGACCGAGACAATAGAGAAAGATGGCAAGGGGGTACGGGAGCGACATGAGGGAAATGAGCGACGTTCCTCCATGTTTCATGCTCCGGCAACGGCGCCGGGGCACAGCACGCTCCCGGGTACCTTTTGAAGAGCACCGGATGGAAAACCTCCTGCTACTGCACATCGATGGGTTTACTCCTGTCTTTACCGATCTCTTCAGCACACTTTGCGGAGTGTATCCACTGACGAAACACATCGGGAAGTGGACCCGCAAGCGCTCAGGATTTCTCCATCCCTTCCACCGTGCGGCTCTCTCGTGCTAAGGGCGGTACCTACGAAGATGCCAGCATTAGTGATAGTTCCGACGACGATGCCGAAAACTGGGAGACGGGAACACCACCACCGGGGACTCCGTTGGTGGACAAGGTGAGGATGGTACCCGTGTTTCGTCAGACCCTCCCCTTGGATGGTGGAGTTCCAACGCAAGAATGCTCGAGATAACATTCCGGCGCTAAGAAGGGCGGTGTTGGAAAAATGTCGTGAACAGCATTCCAACGACTTCTTTGTTTGGCAGGGGCACCTTCTGGGGAGTGAAGAGATCGAACTTTGAGAACCGCCCCTATTCTGCCTTGGGTATTCGGTAATACGCGACTTGTGAATCGTCTGTTCGAAACGTCATGAGAACCGTGGGCATATGCTCATGCGCGCAACACGTGTTCGGTGATGGGGCTGCGCTACGGTAGGCGAAGAAGTCTAACGATATGGGTGAAAAACGAATGTGGACTTTGTCCTCAATAAGGATGCTGAAACTCCCGGCTCTGCATAATGCCATCGCCTCTTTCGACAAGTACCAGTACCTCAAATGGCGAAAGCTGCCAATGCTGAACCTAGTGGTCGTTTCACTTCCACACAAACCTTGGCGGTGGCGGCAGGTCAAACGCGTTGACGCGAGCTTCCGAGGGGGGCAAGCGGGCAATTCTCGCTTGCCTAGGAAAACGGACAAGGTCACCGACTCCACTCGTGGCGCTGAATCGCAGGATTTCTCGGCGGCGGCAAGGAATAGAAGCAGCGTTGGTCGTGGTTCCACGGCAACTAGTGATGGACATTCTGCACCGAATTTCGGTACCAGTGGTAGAGGTGGCAGCGATTCGGCCAAAGGCGAGGGTGAAGTTCAAGAAGAAGAGGTCAGCAGCTGGCAACGTCTTCCCGCCGTGCAAGAGTTTACGCAAGAAGAGGTAAGCCAGGTTGTTTCCGACGCCGGCTTGTCTGCAGAGAAGAATTGGTTGCGAAAGGAGGCGCTGGACGCGCGTGAAGTCGGGCGCATTTCTTGCTCTATTGCGCCTGAGCGCCGTCTCTTGTTCGGCAGCAGGGAACCCCTCGTCTCGAGCAATGCACTCTGTCCTTTGGCTTTTTCACCCAACGCTAACGCTAGCCGCAAGCCTTGCCTCAACAAACGTCTACACATTCCATCTTTCCGCTCTTACGGCCGAGTCCACTCATCCCGCGACCCACCCACCACGTTACGTTAGGTGGAAGACCTCATCGACGAAGATCCTTCGTGGGAGGGCTGCCGAGCGTGCCTGACTTTCCCCTGTCGGTGGAGTTCGTGCGTGGACTATCGCTCCGTTGGTGCGAGAAAAACGCAGGTGAACCATCCTGCAGCTTCTGACAAACTGTACTAATCCCAATGTCAGGCTAGTACTTGGATGCCTTACTTGTTCTCCCTTTTTTAACAGCCTACTAGGAAGGGATCGAGTTAGTGAAAGGCGAGAAGTACCGTAGTGTACGAAGGCTATGTTTGTCAATAAACTGGTGACCCTGAGAGGCTGACCGACAGGCCACAGTCACAAAGAACACAATTTGTAGCCCCCCTGAAAGAAAATGACAGACCATTGTTTATGGTTCTGAGGCATGGTTTGTGGATGTTTCCCTCCACGGCTGGGGTCGCATCGTCTCTACCGTAGGGCGCGGCTACCATCAGGGAGACTCCCAAAGTAGGCCGCATCCATTTCAGAAAATCCTCAAGCGAAAACACGGTCAAACATATATATATTTTTGCGAAATATAACGACTCATGCACCTGCGGTGGCAGGCCGAATTCGCTGCACTAGGCACACGAAGCCATACATCGCTGCGACTTCGGAAAAGCGCTGCAGGTCGAAACGGGAGGAGAACCTGGGCGTGTTTGTAGATCGGTTTATGGTTGAATCGACTCGTGCCTAACCTGCCCTGACTCTCTTGTCGCAGATCAATCTGAGCTTCCTCGCACGATAGGCTTATTTGACAGGCTGCCATCTAATGTGAAGCGCAATTACAAAGCTGACAGAGGCCGAGGCAATCTTTTGTGTCTATTCCTACCTAGATAGTTCATTGCGGCGCCTTCCACGCACAATCGATTCTCGCCCTGTAGATACGAGACGAACTGTTCCGCTTGATCGGACTGTGGGATTTGGATGAAGTGGTGACCGTCATCCCCCTGAGCTGCGTACGGGGCGGGCCTACCACTCTCCCAAGGAATGAAGCCATCAGCGAACTCAGGTGACAGTCGGAGCCAAAACAACGGCGCCGTCGATAACCTCGTCTGTGATACGTCGGCGGCACAGTCAAGTGTGGAGAATCGAGCATTCTCTACAATAAAAGCGTGAGAATGACGAGGTCAAACAATAACTTACACGCACTACTGAGGTTTTGGGCTCTTAATGTAGGGAAGAGTCGTTCGACCCGAACCGGCTGACGAACGGGGCACGTGCTTCATGGACAGCGGCAGAGTCTAGGTGAACGCAGGAGCGAGAAATTCCGGGGGTTCCAAAGTCGCAGTTTCACAGTATGACTCAACGTGCAGGTGGCAAGCGCATGCGATGACCCGCAGGTTGTACCCTGTCGTATTCTTCATCGGCTAGACGCTAACCGCGACTGCCTCTACGTAGTTGTTGATGTGCGCTATCAAGGCCACCCGACGAGGGGAACGCAACAAGAACGTGGCAATTGTTGTGATTTGAACCCGAGATCAGGAATCAATCCGAGCTCGAGGCGCGACTGGCAAGAAGCCGGTGAATCAGATTTTCGTCGCGTGCATGCAGGTGGGAGGCGAAAGAACTTGACCGCCAGCTGCACCTCGCCGCGGTCGACAAGGAGCTGCACGACGCCTTCGTCTGCAAGGCAGAGGCTATCGAGGTCAAGTCGCTGCACGAGTATTCCACGCTGATGTGGACCAAGGACGCGCAGGTAAGAAGCAAAGCTCCCGCAACGATCATTGTGGAGGTTTATGACCAATGCTTCGATTGTTTTCCAATCTTCGAGGTTGGCGAAGAAAGTCTCGCAAGTGTGCAGGTTCCACAAAGCGCAGGCCCCTGCTGCTTCCGCGCGGTTCATTATTTGAGTGTTCCCGACACTCTTGGCCCGGCCATGTCAATACGTTGCGCACCTGTGGGTCTCTCTTCTGTTTGTATACAGGTGGCGTTGTCAAAGGAAAGGGAGCTGACCCTGGCGCGAACGACCGCCCAAGAGGTGAGAAACCCCTACCACAAGTGCTGCTGGCGTCTGGCGTTGTAGTCGTGAGGTCCATCCACAAGCCAACCAACCCCCCGCACCACGAGTATCAGTACCACGGTCATGGCCGAAAGCCCGCCTACACCGATGTTGTTCCACGAGGACGTTGATTATACTGCTCCAGGTGCTCTATAGCAAACCGTTTCCATGATAGCGCCTAGTCTCATCGGATCTCACCCCTCCGCTTGCTCACTTTGCAAGGTGGTTGACGACCTCTTGGAGTCGATGTTGGACGGCTGGGTGTTCGGGGAGCGGCACGCGGAGCACGCCGCAGCCGGCATAATTCCTGCCGTCAAGGCGTCCGCCCCCCTCCGACCCGGGGATCAAAGACGGGCGGTTGCATACCTCGAGCACCGGTGAGGCAGAGTAGGAGTCGATGAATCCTTTGAGTGACTTCGTCGTGGCGGCACGGAGAACTCGTGTTTCGTCCCTCTGCAGGCATGCATGCGGTACGGGACAACTCGGGTGTGGCATTGCACCAAACCGAACATCATCTTTGCGAACGTCCTGTAGTTGGACAACCAAACTCACCAGCCAGAAACTTCGATCTACTGCTTGCTGTCGAGGCATGAACAAAGGTAGCTTCCCTTTTCGGAGGGTTTTATGGTTCCTGCCCTGGTCTGGTCCACCCGCCGGGAGAAGGGGTGCCCCGGGAATAGGACCGGCAGAGGGGGGAACATCCCGCTCGAGGTCTTCGGGGAGATGTTGCCGGCTCTTGGCGGTTACCACAAGCGGCTTCCCGTCTGAAACTCATCTCCCTTCGGACGAGAAAACACCCATGAACCATTAAATATACAATCACAATAATTGAGCAGCCCTTGACTTCACGAAGCTCAGCCTACAATCGACCGCGAAATCATCGAATGCTCGTATGGCCCTAGGCATCGCTTGCGGAGGATGGCGCATGCTCAGGGTAAGCAACTCCCCGAGGAGATTAAGGGAACACATCACTCCAAGGCGCTGCCCATCGACGACATCGCCCAGCAACGCATTATTGAAGGCCGTGCAAGCAAGAAGGTGAGTTGATTGAGCAGGTTCTTCAAAGTCAAACGTACTGGATATTGAACAGAATCGGTCTGGGGTTGGGGTTAGTGTTACGGTCTGCGTGACCCGTTCTTGGTCCTTTTGCCTACTAAGCTTACATTGATTGCGCAGGCAGTCCGTTGATTGCGGCAAGAGCTGGTCGTTTTACGGCGGGGCGCTCGGACCGGGCGCTCCATTGGAAACGTTGCCTGATTGCCTGCTCTGTGTTCCTTGATGCTCCCGCTGTACAGCTGACTTTCGGTTCAACAACACCGGACGTTAAGGTGGAGCACCGAGGGAAACAATGTGCTAGACTCTTGAGATCCTCGTTTTCGGCTCTGTCATTTCACCTCACACACGGCTGTCGTACCCTGTTCGTGGCCCTGTCGTGCTTTCACCGTACACTTTTCGTCCGCCATGCCTCTGGCGGAAACTGCGGGATCGAACACACAGCAAGAAGACCAGAAGCACCTCTTGCGAGAGACGGAGAACACAATGAAGTTCGGCCTGTTCTCGATGGTGCAGGTCAGGAGGGTCCCATCGCATTGGCGTACATCCAATCACCGTAAGGAACATAATCCTGATTGTGACCATCGTTGATCTGCAGCCATTCATCGTTTCGTAAGGGATCCCTAAGTACGTGGCTCGAAAAAAGGCGTCTGCGCACGATGTGATCGGCGCAACAGGGTACTGGCTTGCCAGTCTTTTGGGTTTTCGCACCTTTTTCTTACTACATTTCTCGACTACCGCAAACGCAGGGCTACCTGCATGCAATGACCCTAGTAAAGAGGGAGAAGGAAGCGTGGTCGTGCAAAGGGGACGTGATGACCAAGGAAGGCACCAGCTTCCGCCCACCCCTGACCTCGGAGCGGAAGAAGATGGTTCAGGTGGGTGGATTATCCAAAGTATACAGCACCTAGACTGTATGTAGAATGGAAGCTAACAATACTGAACGTCGACCTGTACAAGGGCCAAACGGCGGGGGCCTCGAGCGAAAAGGCACCGAAACCGTTCGAGGTCTGGCCCAACCTTCAGTACCGCCCACACCACCGCGTTTCAACTAGAGTGAGGCCGCGGCTGACTAGGCGCGGAAGCCTCTGGCTATTAGGTTTTCGCGCCCCTGGCGCCTGCGGCTCCCTGTTGTGGTACAATCAACGCTACCGATGTTCCCCGTGCACACGAGAGAGAGCGAGCGGGCGATAGAGGTAGAGAGAGAGAGGGAGGGAGGGAGGGCGGGAGAGAGAGATACAACACACAACGAGAGCCTGGCTGTCTTTTGAGGCTTTCCTGATCTGGAAACTTAACCTTGAGGTTAGATCTCCGATGACTTGTTTCTTTGAGTCTCAACTCCCTTCATAGTGCCCACTACGAGACGTATGAGCAAGGGCATGGACAAGAACGAATGCGGGTGACTTTTGTAGAACTTGCATGATTGTTTGGAGCAGCTTCTGGTGTTGACGACGTCTGTTTCGCGTACAGACACAATCCGTGAATCCCCTTTCCTCTCATCCGGGGAAATCCTACAATCCCGTGCTTTGCCGTGTTGCTAGGAAGTGGTTAAGGCTCGAGAGCGAGCGGCGGCGCAGAAGAAGTTCTTGGATCGTGCTCGGAAGGCTGAAGACCGCGGGGAGCTCCGAGAGGCCAAGAACAAGCGGCGCGTGTCGCAGCGCAAGGCCATGAGAGTGCTTGAGAACAGGGAGAGAGAGAAGGCGTCTAGGAACATACAGGTCAGCTCTCCACTACGGAACACGATAGTCTACCCCCTTTTGGTTCACGTATGCTACAACGGCTCTACAGAGTCTCAGACACGACCAGGCCCAACAATAAACACCGAATTTGCCGTATATATTAACGAGTTCTCCCTGACCCAGTTGGCGATGCATTGAAACAAGTTGAGTACGCATCACACTTCGTGTCAAATTCCAAAGGTGGCATGAGGAGTTTGTCGAAGCAAACAAACTCTATGCACATTCCACAGGGTTGTCAGGTCGATTGCTAATCCCGCCTGTCCGTGCACCGGATTTCTTTTGCTGTAGCTCGTACATGGCGAGCCTTCTTTTGTGTTGTTCGTTCGCTTCCAACGTCTATAGATGGCCGTTTCGTATCTTAACTTGAGTTGTTTGTACGTCTCTCTCGCACGTACCGTCCGCCTATTGTCGCAGCGAGTCTTCCGTGGATTCCGCGGTAGGGTCTTCGCCCAACGCTGGGCCTTCAAGCGCGCGGAGATAGAGGCTCTCAAATCTGTCTTACACGAGGCTGCAGTGAACGTCCAGAGGGCCTACCGTGGGCATCTCGGCCGCGTGGAAGCATCCGAGGTGACGACCAAATCGTCGTTGCGAGGAGGAATCATGTATGGGATATCTCATACCCACGTCCTCTGTTTCATGATCATTCTCGGCGTGGTGTTCACTAGACGATTATCACCCACATCTTGCTCTCTTGTGTCTAACACGGAATCGACTCCATTGTAAGGAACGTTTCGTACCCCACAGCCTTGCTCGACTCCGTCGCTTCATATTGTCAAACCGTACCGAGGAAACACACAATATTGCGCCGTAGTCAACAGAGAACCGAAATCTCCGTAAATGGCAGTATCTGATCCCCCAACTATATACTCAGTGTACAGAAAGTGTCGATATCACGCTTGGTGCTCTCCGCTTCCACGGAATACTTCGGCCGCAAATGATCGATTTGCACCACAATAATGTCAATTCGTACAACCTGAAGGTGCGCATGGAGCTGGCGGAGTACATCGCGGATATCCGAGTAAAGGAGGCGGAGAGCGACATCGATGATTACTGGAAGACGCACAAGCTCAAGGCAACGAAGGACGAACTCAAGAAGAAGTTACTCAATACAGTCGGCCAACCCCTGCTGGCCATGCGCAGGAGGAAGCTGCAGTAGGTTCGGCTGCGTGTCGTGCTGAACTCTTGTTCACGACGGGCTGATACAGGCGCAGCGCAAGGAAGCGGTCGCGCCACGTTCGGCGGGCGAGCTCCACGTAACAAGAATGACAGTCTGAGGTCTGTGCTTTGTCGATTCCTGCCGATATGCGGTCTTTTGGATCAATTGATTGATTATTTTGGGACGGTGGGGTCTGAAACTACAAAAGAGCGTCGTCTGTTGGCGTCCCCACAATGTAGTCTAGGAAGCCTCTCGCTGCTTCATCCCACCACCAAGAAGCTGAAACCAGCTTTACCAGGGCAACGCCGAGTACACTGCAGGGGAGTTAAATACGTTGATACCAGCCTTGGCCATCCTCGCAGCTGTAACAAATTGATATCGAAACCCTTTACGGTAGTAGGGCGAGGCGCAGCGACGAGTCTCCGCAGGATTGACTGTTCGATGTGGGTTGCGTCCTGTAGGGCGTCTATACGAGGTCATGCGCTTGTTCCCCCGGCCCCAAAGGGTGGGATTTTTTTCCATACAGAGCTTGATGTCAATGCTAAGCAAGCCGGTGGCGTTCACGAAACCACGATTACAGGATTTGAAGGAGTGGTCTTCTCCTAAGCAGTTGAGGCACTTGCCCTTGTACAGTCGAAGCGCGTTGCGGCGCTGTTCAGCCGAGACCAAGGGGGTGAACAATGGCGGATCAATCTTGGTTAGAGCCATCTCACTAGCGACGTTGTACACCTCTTGGAAGTGTCCTTGCAACGGCCAGTCGCTGTAGTGCAACAGAAAAGGGTCCCGATCATCATTAGGTAGAGGGTCAACACTCATCACGGCGGCCGAAGAACCTTGGCTCCACGAAGGGGTCACCGTCGAACGCAACGCCGAAGAAGCTACAGCACGCGAAACAGCAGACGAACTCCTAGCATTCGTGGGAGACACCGAAAATGAATCATCTCCATGCACCGCCGGCGTGTGCGCGAACGCACGCTTGTCCAACACATCCCACATATCATCCAGACACGAAGCATGTCGCCCAAAAGGGGCTTCCATGGAGAGCTGCTCATCCTTGTACACCTGCCCAGACACTACCGGAAACTGCTTCAACATGGAGTCTCGAACAGCTATCTGCNCGCCAAAACTGCGAAGACGATAAATCCCCGAGCTCTTGTCTTGAGTGTCCCAGGCAGCCGCCAATTTCTGGATGAAAAAGGCGTACGTCGAGGGCCCTGCCGGTTCCTTGCGCAGATGGTTTTCTACCTGTAGGACGGTGGCATCAAGAAATTCCAGCNAAACCATGACGGTCATGGCCAGAGCCTTATAGCGACGAATGTATTCTCCGGAGGTCTCGCCGTTGGATACGCCAAAACTGCGAAGACGATAAATCCCCGAGCTCTTGTCTTGAGTGTCCCAGGCGGCCGCCAATTTCTGGATGAAGAAGGCGTACGTCGAGGGCCCTGCCGGTTCCTTGCGCAGATGGTTTTCTACCTGTAGGAAGGTGGCATCAAGAAATTCCAGAGTGGCACGGTTGGTGGTTTGGCCTTCAACGACAGCAGCACGGACACGTTTGCGCAACAACGGAAGCCATCCGGTGACCCAGGTGGAGGAATTGAAAGTCTGCTTGCGCTTGACGTCGCTTTTGTTGAGGATCTCTGTGACCACACCCTTGCAGCTAGACGCGAAGCGAGCAAATTCATCAGGATCAGGACCGAGGGGCAAGCGTGTGACACTTTCAAGTTGTTCCGGCTTCAGCTTGTCCATCTTGTCTTGAATGCGGATGGTGTCGGCCTCCGTTGCAGCGTTGTACGCAGCGTCCAGAGCCTCCTGCCTCGCTCTCGCTCCTGTGGAAGACAATGGCAAACCAGCATCGTCCTGTGGCAACGGTGATGCCGCTTGACCCGGTGGCTCGACGATGTGGCCGGTTGCAGAGTCAGGATCAATCAGAACAGACGCACGCTGGAGGGGGGGGTGGCGATACCACCAATAGCTGTTGCAACAGGGCTGGGGCTGTCGACGCTGACGGTACCATCGCAGGCCCGGCCGGTACTGTCGCCGACCTCGTGGCTGATGACGATGATCCTGGCGTGGTCCTGGCAGCGGTTTCGGCACGAACATCGCGCCCCACAGGAGCTCCCGAAAAGCTCGAAGCGTGGTCTTGCATCGGTGTCGGATGCGTTGGTGGGGAATAAGATGGGGCAGGTGGTGGCACGCTAGGAGCGTGGGGAGGGCACAGGAGGTTGTACATTCGCGTCGGCAGCAGCATCCACTACTTGATTTGCTCGCAGGAGAGTGAGTACTTGTTCCAACAGCGTTTCAGTACGGGAAGCCGAAGTCGAGGCGTGTGAGCCAGCATGGCGTGGTGACTCAACACGTTCGTCCAAAGGCAAGGAAGATGTGGGATGATCCATAACGGCATGGGCAGGGGCATGGCTTTTCACAGCGGCTGAATGTTCACAAAGTTGCATGTTGGCAAGTTTGACAGCCAAAGAAGACCTGGTCGGTTGGGCTACATCAGCGGGAGGGCGTAGAACAAGCGGCGAAGAACAGAGAGAACCGTCTTCTGAAGCATCCTTGTTTTCCCCCAACAACCCAGAGCTACAAAAATCACCCCGATCATACATAACTCGCCTGTTACCGTGGCCTGACCTCCGTCCCACTTTTCCGCCGCGACTGCTGTCAGTGCTGGTCGCCCTGCTGTTGCCCCGCTCTGGTTCTGGCTCCGGCTGCGGCTACGCCTAGACGGAGGCGTGTTTTTCCCACGATGGTCTCCGCTCCGGCTGCGCCCACGCCTAGACAAAGGATTGGTGCGCTGTTGACGTTCTGCCCTCCGACTCCTGCTCCGGCGATGGCGACTCGCCGGCGAAGACCTGGTAGGCTGGTTCCCCAAGGCTCGCCCTCGCCTGTCATCTCCGACGCCGCGCCCTCGCGAAGACTGGGTGGAGCGGCGGTGGTCGTCCGTCCCGCTCTTGGCGGTCGAATCCCGGTCGCCCCAACGGTTCTTCCAGGTCTTGAACACAGGAGCCGCTGACCAACTGTTGTCCTTGTCCTCTCCAGAACCATGCGCAGTGCGTGAAGAGGCCTGCCGGGGGGCTTGTAGATCGTGCTTGAAGTCGTTGTTCCAGGCAGCACGAGCAAGAGGCAGCTGGAGTCCTCGATCATGTGTCACCACCGATGTTCCTTGAGGACCTTTATGAAAGGTGGCACGACGGAGAGCGAAGAATAGCTGGAACACGGACTGCCGCGAAGAAGGCGGAAGTTTCGCGAGGTATGGGGTGTGGTAGATGTGCCCGAAAGCAACGGTGTGCGGTGGGGGGAATTGTGCACGGACAAGTTGGTTGATGCCAGCCCATGCAATAAGAGCTGCCAATTTGTCCCCATTGTAGAACGTTACAACTTCTGCAGGCATCTCCAGCGGGCGGGACAGGAACGCTGTAGTACACCGTGGTTGCCGCCGCAAACGATGCTCCGTCTTCAGCACCGACCGGAAGACCCAAAGTCACCGAAAACTCCGGAGTCGCTGTCCTCTCCCGCTCCTTCTCGTTCGTCGGAGAAGCCGCCACCTCCCGCTCCTTCTCGTGCGGCGAGGCGGTACGATGGGAACCAAGGTGCACCTGGGATTGCGTGGGGGGGGGGACGATAACACGGCGACGGGGGTGGGGGGCTGCTCGCGGGTCCTGGTGGCGGGGCTCCAGCTCCTTCAGCCGCGATCGGAGCGCCCCCTGCTTCGCCCTAGCCGCTTGGAGATACGCCTCACGCTCCGCCAGAACAGCCGCACGCTCCTCCTCTTGCTTCCTCGCGGCAGCAGCCAGAGCAGGCTCACGTTCCTCCTCCTGCTTCCTCACCACAGCAGCCAGAGCAGTNCGTTCGTCGGAGAAGCCGCCACCTCCCGCTCCTTCTCGTGCGGCGAGGCGTTACGATGGGAACCAAGGGGCACTTGGGACTGCGTTGGGGGGGGGACGATAACACGGCGACGGGGGTGGGGGGTTGCTCGCGGATCCTGGTGGCGGGGCTCCAGCTCCTCCAGTCGCGATCGGAGCGCCCCCTGCTTCGCCCTAGCCGCTTGGAGATACGCCTCACGCTCCGCCAGAACAGCCGCACGCTCCTCCTCTTGCTTCCTCGCGGCAGCAGCCAGAGCAGTCTCACGTTCCGCCAAGCGCTCCGCATCCTCGCGCTTCGCCTGCTCTCGCGCCTCCGCCACTTTTCGGCACGACCCTCGCACCACATCTCGTTCAACCTTTGGTACGCCATAAACTCGTCGTGGGGTAAGAGGACTAATTTGTCTTCCGGCGGGAANCCGCCAAGCGCTCCGCATCCTCGCGCTTCGCCTGCTCTCGCGCCTCCGCCACTTTTCGGCACGACCGTCGCACCACATCTCGTTCAACCTTTGGTACGCCATAAACTCGTCGTGGGGTAAGAGGACTAATTTGTCTTCCGGCGGGAACGAGAAAGGAGGAACGAAAAGGGGGGAATCGGACGACAGATGGGCCGCTTCTACAATATCCTCCAGAGACACGTCCGGTGTTGGAGGCGCGCTCCAGTTCCGCCGGATCTGCTGTGGCGATGTTGTCCAGCAGATTATCGACGGTGAACACAACGGGCATGGGGGGGCTCTGGTCTCCTGCACCGGCCGCTGGAAACTGCTCTGCGGTGGGAGCACCGCCCTCGGGCTCGTAATCCAGGATTCCCACAATGTCGCCCAGGAGTTCCACATTGCTTCTGGATATGGTGTCCTCTTTGTTAAGAAGGACAGGGCCAGAGAGAGGGTAGCTACGATCGATTGTGGAAAGGGCAGCAGGGCCAGAAACAGCAGATGTAGGATAACCAACCGCAGATGCAGCAGCACCAAGAGCAGCAGAAGCAGAAAAGTCGGGTGCAACTTCGGGAAAAGCAAGCCGAGGTCCATGCGAAAGGCGAAGATATCCACTGGATAGCATACGCCCAGTGATAAAAGCTTGATGCACACGAGGTTGAAGCGGATCCAATCAAGCAGAAAAAGCGTCCAAAAGCACACCATGCCACGCACAAACAGCAGTAGAAGCTAGCACAAAGGGCCCGTGTTACATGGAGACACGAGGTTTTCCGACCAAAAGACACGCAGAGCAGCACGGCGTTCCTCCGCAACTGGTGCCGAAGTGCGAGCAAAGACCGCTGTGGGTTTGCGCTTTTGAAAGGTTTCCAATTCAAATGCTTTGAGGATGAACGATTCCCCGAAAAAAAGTGCCATGTGGTGGTGAGACCAAGCATCAAGCAACCCGGTGGTTGTGAAAAAAAAAAGCGTGGCAACAACACACAGCAGCGTGGAAGCCGCGTCCAGCACCCGCTGCCGTGTAATGCCAGCTGACGCCAAGTTTCAAGGAGTGAAGCCGTGGGCGGTAGCTTGCTCCTGGAGATAGTTGAAGGTTCCGTCGTTGACACGCTTGTCCACGACCACGTTGAGATGGGAAAATTGCTTGATATTGCTGAGAGACGATCAGCAAAGGTCTGAGACGAAGTGGGGATCCATNGTTCTACGCGGCATGTTGTTGGCCTTTAAACAATGCTACTGACACCAACGTGCACGCTCTTTACATGCCAGCCACCAGCGAACCAAGCACGGTCTGTCCACTGTCGGGACATCATCATGACTCTCTGCTGTTCGAGATGCAATCGACTCACTTGAGGTACACGATGAAAGCATCATGATCATAGTGCGGCTGAATCCCACGAACTTCAAAAACTCAATGCTCGAAGAGCTGACTACTGTACAAAGCCCGATGTAATGCACACAAACACCTTTGTCGCTTTAGTGAACCACGCACGACCGGCTTGATCGATGACATATTCAGCCTCCAGTCGAGAGATGCGAACTCGCGATTTCGGCCACGGAGGGCGGGGGCGCCGCGGCTGCCCTGTGGGCCCGCCAATGATGCATACCGACCGACTTGCCGATTGATCTCTTCCACTGCTTATCGGTTGGTTTCCGACGCTGTTGATGCCTTCATCTGAGTCTTGAAGCCCGTGGCTTGAAGCGGTGGCGGTGCTCATCCTTCGCGCAGCACGAGGTGGGGTCTCGATTGGCCGAGCGTAAGACATGTCGGCAACAAATGCCACATCCTTCGTCGCTTCGTTAAGTTCTGCCGCCAAGACCTGGGTGGCTGGACCAGCGAGAGTACCACCATCCGCCGCCACCATCGCCCCTGGGCTTGCAGTTGATGAGGCCTCCGATGGAGCAGCAACGACAGACGAAAACGTCCGCATCATCGAGTGTTTATCGCGACGGGGCTCGTCGTCACCAGCATGAGGGCACGCGCTATTGAAGTTGGTGGTTGGTTCAGGCCCTACACGACTCTCGTCGTGTGTTGTTTTTGAAAGCTCGGGGGCAAGAGTGCTGTTGGGTTGCTCATCGCGCCTAACATATGTCCCGATCTTCCTCGTCCCCGTGCTCGTCGAAGGACGAACGTAGGCCTGGAGGGCACACAAGGAAGCCCGCCAATTGTAAAAACTGCTTAAAGCTCGTAGAGACGCTTCGGACAAAAACTCCATCGTACCATCGTTGTATCTCGCGACGCATACAGGAAAATTCCTGTCCATGCTGCCCGTGCCCGCGGCCGATGGCGACGACGTTGAGAGCAACTCGGTACCACCTGCGGCAAACGACGACAACGCCGCAAGTACGATGTCCATTCGCTCCATTACCTCGACCTCGTCCATGGCCCCCGACGACGATGGCTGATATCTGGGGCCGGTTCGCTCCGCAAGCGTTGCGTGTCGAATCTCCGCTGCCGTCGATGTTTCTACAACGGAGCTGGCGACGATGGACGAAGTTGACGAGCCAGACCTGATCGACGCTGCTGCTGCTCGGACGAACGACTTTCGTACCACGATGCCTTCTGGGGAACATCCTATCCATTTGCAGGGTTCACCCCGCTCGAACAAGATCGTGTCGGGTACAAGAAGCTGGAGTTGGCACATCGGTCTCCTCGACGAGAGGCCGGCGGGTGGTCCTGCAGCAGATCTTGCAGCAGAACCCGCACCGGCACCCTGTCCATGCCGCTGCTGCTGCTGCTGGTGATCGCCGAGAGCCATTTTCGACGCAGCCGACCAAAGCGCCCTGACAATCCATTGCCATTGTCGAAGTTCATCTTTGCCCATTCGGTCTCTATCTCGCTGCCACATAAGGTCTTGGGTATTGGGAAGCGGGAAGTAGAGCGCCAGGAGGATCGAGGTATTTATGCGTACCTCGCCCCTGCCTCGCCCGAGGTGGATCCTTCGCCAGAAACCTAAAATAATGCGCGCGCGCATGCGGCCTGATCTCTCCGCAGTAAAACACGCTGCTGCTCTATACCAAACCCTCTGCGCGCGTTTTCAAGACGAACAAAAACCTCCCAACCTTCCGCGCGCGACACGCTGAGGTAAGCAACGAGCAAAGCTAGTACGCCGGCACCATCATGATGACAACGGCGACTGGAGAGGTCATCATGGGTGAGTTTTGAATGGTGCATGGTTCCCCAATCCTTGTAGAATATATACACAAGAAAGAAGAAACCGCATACCACCCTTTTTTTGGTTACTTCCTGAGAGCTGCTTCGACGTGCTGTCCTTCCAAGCTTCGGTGTGCACGTGTGCACCAGAGGGCGAGAGGAGGTTCACGCCGATCGCTCCTTCTCAGGAGGAAATCACCGCGTAGATCAAAAGCTCTGCCGCCGTCGGTATCTGTGATGCCCTCTCTCCGGTGTCATGTACTTTGTACCATCTGGAAGGTTGACTCGCGCTCTGTTTAGGATCAAAATTTGATCTGTACATTGATTGTTATCACCGACGGCGGATGCCGCTGCGAGGACGTTGCCTCTTCAGTAGTCACCGTGCAGTAGCAGCGGGTGCTGTGTGTTGTGTGTGTTGGGTAAGGTATATGACACGCTCGTTGTGGGGGGGTAAACTTCGAGACGAATCATGGACGAGCGTTGTTCGGGACGCCGTGGTCATGAGTTAGTTGCGCTCTCCTGTGTTCGTCTGCGCGGCAGCCTAGTGCTGCTGATGCTGCTGCTGCTGCCGTCCACGGCAAATAAATGATGTGAAGCCCAAACTACAGCTGCAGTGCTATCGGAGGCCCTTTCCACAACACGTAGGCTTGTTCGCCGGACACAATAAGCCAAGCAGTCCAAGCCGACCGCTAATAACTTATATCTTTCGTATGTACCGTGCCCTACTAATGTAGAAAAACGCGCTGAAGCCCGAAGGGACTTACAGCAGTAAAGCGCCTCACAGTGAGCGTATGCAGTATTTGTATTTGCTGCTGTACCACACATGGGGCCTCCGGAGGATGAAAGGCCCTTGCCTATTCCTGCTGGAAGACAGCTTTGCCGAAAGCCAATGGAATTATCCCTGGTTTCTTCACAATAGCTTCAGATTGTTCTGCGGCTGCGGTGACCTCGAGTACTCTTCTCCACCGAAAACAGCATCCGTTTTTGCTGCTGTTGCAGGGGTTCGGTTGCCCCGACCGACCTGCGCCGGAGATAGTCAGTCACCCGCCGGGTCCTGTCCGCTGTGCCTCGGGTAGCTGCAAAGCTGCTGCACATGCTGATGGACAGGCAGTGATTGCAGAAATGCTTGAAGACTTGTTGCAAAATTGGCCATTTTCAGCAAGCCCCAGGTAACAACCGCCCTTTCGCCACCATCTTTTGACTCAGTGCCTCGCAACTTCAAGCTGTTGGAGGAGCTAGAGAAGGGGGAGAAGGGAGTGGGGGATCACAGCGTGAGCTTTGGGCTGGTGGACGGGGACGACATTTTCATGACCGACTGGAACGGAACCATCCTCGGTCCTAACGGGGTGCGTTGTAGCTGCTGCTGTTGCTGTTGGCCGCCCAGAACGTTCGAATGTTTCGCCAGTATTCTAACAGCGGGAAGCCCACCCAGCAGATTCAACAGCTCGTGCATGGAATGCAAGGCGTAGTGCCCACCGGTTTTCGATCAAGCCAGTACAAGCAGATTCGAAAGCTCGGACATGGCGTAACAGGCGTCAAGCCCACCGTACACAGAGCAGAGCACCTCTGTCCTAATGGAGGCGTCTACTCTGCCGGCTTCACGGGAGGAAGCCTTCGGCGTAGAGAGCACGCCCTGCTCCTGTTAAACCACATATGTTTCGTTTGAGTGAACCCTTTGGGTAATCATGCAGTCGTGGCAGGACTGTTGCTAATAGCTCGCTTTCTAGGCCTTTCGTGGTAAATCTCCAATCGTAGCTGGAACGGTTTTCCGCGTATGCTGAGATGGGTCGTCAGCGTTCGTGTGCTTTCGTGGCAGGCATGACACCCGTCCCCCCAACCCCCAACCCCCACGCCAGACCCAGCACGAGGGGCGGTTGTACACCTTGAGGATACACTGCGGCGAGGAATACCCCGACCGCTGCCCGGTCGTGCGGTTCGTGAGCAAGCTCAACATGGGTTGCGTCGACCAGCGTTCCGGGGAGGTGTTCCGGAACAAGCTACCCGTGCTGGCCCAGTGGAACAGGAATTATGGCATCGAGCAGGTGTGACAGACGGTTTTGCCTTAGGCCGGCGGCGAGTGGGGGGGCGTACTCTTATGTTTTGCATGCCTTAGCGGTTAGACCATTGACCACGCGTCCTCGAGAGGACGGAGCATTTTTCCCACAGGGCCGATCACGGATGGCCAATCGTTCCTTTCTACTTTGCCAAGAATGGCTCAAAAATGTCTTCCCAAGTCTGTCTTTCCTAACGATATCCCTTCCCGCCGTTTCAACCCACCTCGTATGCCCCAGTACAGCTACCGTCCTTTCCTCTCTATTCCATGCCTCAAACATCTCCCTGTACGTCCCATCTATATTCCCCAGCCCAGTCACGTACACTTACCTCTCCTTCTTGTACAACGGACATTCCGCAACTACATGAACACGGTCTTCGCATTCGAAGCCGCAATAATATTTGAACTCGTCGTCTTCGTCTTCTATCGTCCGATGTCTTCGTCGACGTTCTCGAGGGCCTTTTGTCCCCGGTCCTGAATTCAACATTCCGTACGTTTCCAGACCCTCGTTATAATTGGTTTCTTTGGTTTTATTATGTCCTCTCTCGACAAAATCAACAGAAATCTTCTCCTTGAACTCCTTTAGACCGTCCGTTCCTGCGTTTCACCTTGTCGATTTCGAGCCCCTTCCATACGCCCTCTACAACCTTGACCCACCCCATGGGTTGTTTACCCCCCTTCTTGTTTACCCACTTTGCCTGCCTAGCTTTTCTCGGCACCCTCTCCCCTCCCATACCGCACATGTCATACTGTCATGTCAGCTTGCTTGCGTTTCTTCCCGATGGTAGGGTCGGATCCCCACTTCGGATCTGACGGCTGCATTACCAGTGCGCTCGGAGCATCCTAGGATAGTTATCCCTGCTTTCATCTGCGCCACCTCGAGCTCTTTGACTATTTACCTTCTTAATTCCGTCCCATACTTCTCCGGCGTATTCTAGCGGCGGAACCATTGCGCCCTTCAATACTGTAATTTTTATGCGTGTTTCGAGGTGCCGGTTTTCGAGTATAGGGTACAGCTTCCCTGCTCGTGCTTTGCCCTTTTCCGCTACCTTTGACATGTGTGCATTCCACGAGCAGCCTTTCGAATCTCTACACCGAGCTAGGTGGTCGATCCACTACGGCGAGCTCCTCGACCCCCCACTTCCATCTACACTCTACGAGTGTCTCCCTGGTCTCGTTGCATACCATGACGACACTCTTCTTTACGTCGGCAAACAGTCTCCACCTATGAGCGGCCGGGGGTACTCAAAGCCGCGCATTCCGTTGTAGTCGTTAGACCGTTGACCCTCTCATCCCTACCAATCCGGGACAGAGCACACCGGGTTTTCACCGGACCAGGCTTATCAAGGGGGGGTGCTCATGGAAGCGCATGCCGTGGTCGGTAGACCACAGAACTCGCAACCCCAAGTTGCCGGGATGGAGCGACATGCCGGATTTTCGCCGGACCAGGATTGTTTCCTCAAGGAAGAACCAGAAGCTGGTCGCCATCCATGTGTTTGCTTGGGGGGGGGGGGGGGGG
>CACKRE030001236.1:116760-137900 GCA_902602495.3 Ectocarpus sp. CCAP 1310/34 | reverse complement strand
CCCCCCCCCCCCCCCCCGCGCGTGCAACTCTCGTGCGAGTACGTCCGTGCCGAGAGGGGCGTAGTAGCTCGTCTGGCTGGGTGCATCGAGTCTGGCAAAGGGAAGGCTCTGGGAGGGGGGAGGCAAGCGCGCGCGGGTGTCGGGGCGTGAGATGACTAGCTCTCACGGGCTTCTCCAGGCTGTTCGCACCTCCTCCCCTCAAGAGTTCGCGAAGACGTGGGGACTTTCTTTCCAGAATATTTTCATGTTCGAGGACTATCTAGACAGTAGCCTTGTGCTGTGTGGTAGTGTTGTCACCGTAGGGGGTGAATGGGGGGGGGTATCTTCGGATCTGTCGGCGCGTATTTTTGGCATGTCACCTGCGGCGGGTCTTGCATGACTGAAAGGGGCGCGAAGCGCTCGAGATCTCTGCTGCACGCTGCGTGACGGATGGAGATCCCTTGGGTGGGTGGGGGGGGGCTCATGTGGTTCAGAGGAAAGAGTTGGTGCGGTTTTGGTCTGACAAGCCTTCGCGACTGAACTGGCGCCTCTCGTCGTGGACACCGTGGTGGATGTAGCTATTGCCCTGGGGGCGCAGGTAACATGAACGCGGGTAAAATCTCCTTCACAGTTTTTTTTTTTTCTCCGTTGTGTTACCCTTCGCTTACCTAGTAGTTGGGGGTTTGGGGGCAACTGAGACAGGTCGTGTCGAGTACTTTCGCCTGCAACGTTGTTGTCTATTGCTCAGCCGTGACAGCAGCGGGTGCTTTCTTTTTCTTCTCCCTGTCGTTACATGTGAATTTTTTTTTTTTTGTTCCTTGAGCAGAAGACATACCAACCTGATTTGATTTTTTTTCACCAGACACTACAAGTATTAGCCCCGTACATGCAGTGCACGCAAGCGTATATGATGGGGTCCAATTATCTTGCGTCCTCTTTGTCTTCCTGGCAGCGAGGGAGGCACGGGCTGTTTGTTGCTCCTTTTATTCGCTTTTCCCGATGGCGTCGAGATGTCGAGAGCAGCCAACCAGGTGAACGCAACTCTAAGCTATTTTTTTTAGGCCGGCAGAGTTGTGTTGCATGTAGTGACTGTTCCTATTGCCCGTTATTTGGGGCATTCACGACACGTTCGGGGGTGTTTCCGATGCTCTCGGGATGCTTCCGACACGTTCTCCTTTCGTGCTAAGCACCCTCTTTTTTGACACGTTTAGGTGGTGAGCTCATGGCGATTGGACCACCAACAGTAGAATTCCGCGTTGATCGGGGTCTAAGGTGGACCGTCACCCCGTTACCTCTGCACATGATTTCGTGAAGGGAGCGTCTGGCGCGGCGTACATGGGCTTACCGCGTACCGTTTCATATAATTTCTTGCATCTGTTGAACCGAAGAAAAAGGTATCGTGTGGCTGGCACACACCCGGGCCGACAGAAACGCCATTCCATCGCTGCGAACCCCCGAGCGAGGCCGGCCAACCCTCCTCTCTTCTCTTTTTACACCAACACACTCTTGCCTCAACCGCCCCTCGAGTGACGGCCGGCGGCCGCCGGTTTTGCTCCAAAACGAGGGGGGACATCAGCAAGAGTACCATCGTCATGTCTACTTGTCTACCCGGTGTGTTCCCTCAGCCGGAGTACCATCGTCATCTCTACTTGTCTACCCGGTTTGTTCCCTCAGCCCCCCCCCGACGTCTCCCGCCGCAACCAAGCGCAAACCCAATTTTCACATGGCATCTATCGTCGCGGGTGAAACTCAGCGAGCGGGAGATGGTTTGGAGGCAACCCTGCCGCGCAATTATGTGCAGACCAAACCCCTTCCTTCTCCCACGCTTGCACGTCAGCTGTTAAAAATAAAACCAATTAAACGTAGCATGCGGGCGACGCAACAAGCTACTGTGCCCCAGCCCCTTAGTCCCCATTCTTACATCCTCCCCCGAAATGCCCCTCGCTCGATTCCCTGCAACGACCCCGCAGGAGCACAGCGCACCTAGTCGTAGAGCCGGCGGGTGCCTACCCTGTGTTCGTGTTTTCCTCGCTGTACGATGCACACATCCCAAAGGGGAAAACCACAAACTCTTGTGTCCTAGTGGTCTGGAGGATTCATGCCTCCACGTATCTCTTCCCTCGCTCCTCTATCTCCAGGCACCATGCCGCCTTCGCGCTTGTGGACAACCTTCGCCAAAGAAGACACGGCAAAGAAACAAGCATCACTACCCCCGCCACGAGCCGCTCGTGCGTTGCTCTCTCGCGCTACCGGGCGCGCAGCGGATACCCCCCCACACACACACAGCCCCCTGGGATAACCCACGGCGCCCCGGCCTCGCAAGCCCGCTTGTACGACGACGTGACGACGATGATGCCCCCGTGAAGCAAAAAATAGTTCCCCCGGGGTGAGTGGCTTTGCCATCGCCATCGGATTCGAAATTCGCAGTTGCGCATCGAGTTATGCGTCCACTTCCGCGGTCATCTGTAGGATGCGTACAAGGGGAGGGGGGGGGTGGGGGGTACACGCTTGATGACTGAACACACAAAGCGGGTCTAAAGTGGTGACGCACGTTCTCCGCAGAACGACTAAACACCGGTGAAATGCAAGACCGCCACCAACTACTCCATGAAACCTTACTGGGCCGTGAGAGTCAGTTTGTGTCGTCGGTTGCAACCTACCCAGCCATTGTCCGCGCGCGCTCTTGACAAGCAGCGATATCCACGTCAGTTTCTTCGAGCTAAGTTTTTACAGCTGTACAACCTACCGTGTGGGCGCGCCGACCGTCTGGTCGGACGTAGCCGGCAAAACTGTGCTCAACCAGTAGTCAAGGCCACAGATGTGGAACGTGTGATCACTTTGCATTTAGAATCGATTGCGCCAACCGGCTGACCAATGAAAATACGTCAGTATTTCTCATTGCGGGAAAAACACAAAATGCTTCGAAAGCCTACCATGATCGGGGACGCCGTGAGGGAGGTGTCACGGGCGAGGACATGCTATCCTACGTATTGAAAGACAGCACGTGGATGTGCGTATATCATTTTCTGGACATCACTCCTTGCACATGGCACGAGCAAACGCTTCGACTACAGCTGTAGATTCAAAATCGTGTTCGGACTGTGGACGCGAATGAAGTACGGTTATTACGGTAAACAACCAGGCTGGGGGCACGCAGACCCTAACCCTAACCCTAACCAAACTTACCCAGTTCTTAACTCTTTCCAGCATGAGTGCTTGCTTAGAAAAACCTGCCTAGACTGTTGTGACTTTTCTTCACCTTTTCGGTGAGGCTCTGCAACTTCGATCTGAGCTCTTCATTCTCTCTCTTGAACTCCTCGTTTTGTAACCGCATCGCCTCTGCATCCACCCCTGTCGGAGCGCCCATGTACCTACAACCACCAAAGCGAAACAAAAGGATGCCAACGGGGGGGATGGGGTTAGAGCCGCCATAGGAGGAAACAAACAAAAAAATGCACCTCCGCACAACGAGCTCTGGCTTTGACAGCCGCTTAGGGCAACGCAGGAGCACCCGCCGCTGCGCATTGCATATCTTCTTGAGGCGATGACACCATCCCTTTAGCATGATCGCCCGTAGCGTCGGGTTTGACCCCCGACCCCAACCGAAAATCAACTGCAAGAACTTCACAGTTTGTCCCGGACTCGAAATTCCTACAACCTGAGCAAGGATTCCAGAACCCTAGCGCTAGGGTTCTGGAATTTATTAGAAAGGGAATACATCGAACGGCGCAAACTGAGAGTCGGGATTGAAATAGTGTATTGCTATTCAATCCAAACCCTCAACCTGTCTGGACAACGCCAGGGTTTTCGCGGCGATGTCAAAACACTATACGCGTCAGGCGAGAAGACACGTACTTTTGGAAAAATTCCATAAAATAGTGTCTTTGGGCGAGTGCCTCGCGCGATGCTGCGCAGCAGTCTCGTCAAGACGGAAAATATTACATAAGTAGATACGAAGCGGCCGGTTCGCGCGGAAGACAGAAAAAATGACAAGACAGAGGACATTCTGAATGTTTCCGTGCCTGATGCGAGCTACATCTGCCTCCGAAAACAACTGCTGTTTGCCCTCAATACACCGTCGCGGGGGAAAATGTTTGTCTTTTTATGTTCTATTTTGCGTCGTCGTGGCTCGACGACGACGCAGGCATGACCGACGGGTTCGCCGACCTTAACCCTAACCCTAACAACTTCCCCGATTGCATGCTTTATCCAACATGTTTACTTAACATGAAACCATGTTTACTTATCATTAACCCCTGCGAAGGGTACTGGGCCAGATCGCTGACCCTACCCCTAACCCAAGATCCCCGATTGCATTTTAATTTTATCCAACATGATCACTTCACATGAAACCCTGCGGAGGCTACTGGACCGGATCCCCGCCTATACTCATAACCCAACTCCCTCCATTGCATACCTTATCCTACATGATTACTTAGTATGAGACTGCGAAGGTCACTGGACCGACGCTGAGATGAGCTGCTAGGTTTTCTTCGAGCCGGGTCTCGGCACTGTCACGAGTAGTTGTGCCGCTTGGCTGATGTTGCGGATAGAGCTATTAAGTGCCGCAAGGTGAGACGCCGGGCTGCTGAGCGGCAGCTTCTTCTGTGGATATTCGAGTGCGCTGACAAGTGGGCCAAGCTTCACATGCGGCTGCTGTTGATGTTGAGCGGCAGCTGCTGCTGTGGATACTCGAGTGCGCTGACAAGTGGGCCAAGCTATACATTCGACTGCTGTTGATCGGGGAGAGAGAGGTATTCAGTATTCAGCTTGTACTGCGGGGTAAATGAAAAGAGGCCTGTTCCGACGCTGTCACCTTTCAGTAACTTGTCATAGCGTTTTCCCCGTGCAAATCACGACAGTACTCCATTTTTTGCGCCAAGGGGGGCGCAGAAAAAGGATTAGCCATAGTCAAGACGCATAACAATTCGAAAATGCACGAAACACGACGGCAAGCACGAAAAACCAACAAGAACGCGTGTTCAGACTCGAAGCCACGCCCTATACTGCCGTCCGTCAGGGCGGCTCTCTCACATTCCTTCGCCGTCTAGTCCGCCAGATGGTTGGACATCGATGCGCACGAGTTCCTGCATATATTTCTCTACAAACGGTTGGTGTCTTCTAGTTTTACGGGTTAGGCATGGCTAATTCTGCACCGCTCACCATTCAACCCCAAATATCCACTAGACACAAGCAGATCAGCGTTGGGTCAACAATTTCGAGATGGGTGCTGCTGGGGTAGGTGCAAGCGTGGGGCTGATGCGATAATTCTGTCACGTCGGTATTGCTTGTTGGATAGGTGAGCTGAGGTTTGAGCTGGGAAGGTGTCACCAACGTTGGTGGCGCCTGGAGTACTGCTAAGCCTGGGCCGCTGTTGGGCTGTTGGGCGGTAACCCCCCCGTACTTGCATCTTAGGGCCTTGTTGGGCTGTGGAACCGTTCTTCGTATCGGTCTGCCTACTTGTACAACGGCGGGACCGTCGTCGTGGGCGCCCCCGCCGAACGGATACATTTTTTTTTTTTTCTCACATCATTGGATTCTGTCGTCTGCCCCCCTGGCACCTATCCTCCACTTGTACTGGCTAGACGACCCAACCGGGGTCACACAGGAGGGGGGGATTGGACCCCCTCCTGTGATCATGTTCTTCCTTGGCGTCCCCGAAAGTGCCTTGCACGTTTCTATTTTTGGTTGTACCACCCACTCCAACATGATCACAGCAGCAGCAATCTTCTACTGGTATGCATACGTACGAATATGCACGCATATCGTTGTTTAGCATTTTTGTGTGTGTGCATGTACTCCGTCGGGCTGCTGGGAAGAACAAGACTTGTCCTTCGTTCGCTACGGTTGGGCAAACAACAGCAGGCTATACCAGGATATTGGCCAATGTCCTAAGGGCGGTTGCTTCAACCATTGTGAATGCGTCGTTCTCCAAAACAGCACGCTTCTGCGTCGAGTGCCACAATAACGGCAGCTGTCGCTTCTCCCAAGCATATCGGTAAAATAACGCAGTCTACCTGTCTTGTAGAGGACAACAACCATTGTGCATGCGTCCGTTCATGTCTAATAGCTGAAAGAGCACGGCACATACTGAGTGTAATGAATGGAAAAGTGCTGTGCCGTGGAACGCACAGGTACAAGTTGTTCAACACGGCCACACCAAAATGTTCCTCAGCGATATTCCCGCAGCCTCAACTTGCAAGATAGCATTGCCAGCCCGGTACAGTAGACTGCGGCTCTCGTGGTGCGTCACCCCGGGCACGGCACAACAAACTAAATAAAACTCCTCCACTCTCTCTTCCGACAATACGACGGTTGTTGCGCTACAAACAGTTCAAAAATATGTTACCCACAGGGGAGTTATCGTTGTATGCTGTCTGGGAAACCGTAGACATACAGGTAGCCTTTCGCTCACGCTATGGATTCACTGCTAATCTATCTTAGACTTATTTCCATAGATAGAGATTGATTTGTTCTGTGATATGGCGTGGGACACATGGAATCGGATCACGAGTGCCTAGGGACCAAAGCGCCCCACTCCTCCCATGGAGCCGAAACAATGCCGTACTGCTGCACCCTGTTGGGGCTGCTCCCCCAAGACCCCAGGCTGCTGTAGCAACAGAAGCAGCAGTCACAAATATAATCCAGCCCGGAAAAACCGGTCCAAGATGACATGACTAAAAAACTACCATATCCTGCTGCTGTTGTGTGCATTGCTGTTACCTCTTGATGTAGTCGACAGCGTTTGGAGGTCTCTCCGGCTCCTCGTAGAGCCCCACGAGCACCTTCGTGAGAGCATCGATAACGCCGCTCTTCTCGAGGTACTTGCGAAACTCCTCCTTCTTTGACTCCGGCGTCTTTTGCGTGGGTGGTGGTGGTTGTTTGCCGACGAAAAGAGTCAAAGAGAGATGGGGACGGATGACAACAGCATTTTGAAAACAAGTGAATTTTTCCCGGGGGAAGTTGAAATTCCGCAGAGTGCTGCCGTAGAGGTTACACGCGGCAGAGCTTGCTGGGAAGAACAAACAATGGTGAGTGACAAACGCCGCCAAAAGCTTGCCGGCCCTGACAAAGCTGTCGCCAGTGCGTAACATCGGGTCTCCTATACCCTAGTCGACATCCCGCGTCATTTTCGTAATTTCCGATCCATGCTATCCCCGAGGTATCCATCTTTTTTCTGGGGCGAGGTCCACTTGTATCGCCTGCTGGCTTCGGGTCTCGACCAAAGCGTTACACGCGCACAGCGGAGATTGACTCCACCTTTTTCCATGGTTCTCTCTCTCTCACCCAAAGGAAACAATCTATGAACATTCTCCTCCCTACACTGACCTGGTAGTTCGACATATCGACCTCGAAGAGTCACGGGGTTTGGGCGGCCGTGTGATCCTTGGCTGGCGCAGCAGAGACAGCAGGCGCGTATGGCGTGAGAACTTCAAAACAAGACGCGGGTGCCTTTTTGTCGGCGCAAAAAGTAGAGACGCCTTGTTCGTTGCAAACCCCTGATATCTGCCTATCTGCCGTTACATTTACATTTTTTTCGTCAACTTCAACTTCCCCGGAGCGGCTGGTTCAGATGTCACTGATTGACACGAGGGTCGGTCCTTGCGACACGAGGGTCGGTCGTTGACGGACCGATTCCCACTGCTTGCGCTGGGTTACATGTCCTGTCCTCAGTGATGTTGTGGAGAGAAGCTGATGATGTGCCGAATGTACATGTAGACATGACGGTGCAATGCACACAATCTACACATGTACGTTTGGACACACATGCAAGCTTCTGTGCAGATCAGTGCACCGCACGGAGTCAACATAGCCAAACATACCAGCAATTTCCAATCGCGTTTCCTTGCCCCAGCCTACGGGCGTCAGGGTCATTGCTGTCAACTTGATTGAAGTGTGTACGGTAGGAGGAAGGAGCACCAGTTCTCGCCTCGCATAGACTATCTACGAACATGGGTGGCACTGCGTCTGTTCTACAGCACAACAGGGCTAAGGAGACGAGTTTGTTGAGGCTGTACAACCGACACAGCTGCAACGATAGCCTATCCGAGAACAAGCTGCTTGCAAGAGGTGTAGAGGATTCGAAGGTACGGCCCGGTGGATTATCAAATCATGGGTGGTGTTTCGTTGCTCTACATATGTGACAAAACGGCTGTCTGGTGCCTTGGTTGCAGTCTCTACAGCAGCAGTATAGACCTGATAGACTACCGTAGACTAGACGACGAACACAAAGTGTATCGACTAGACAACGAGCGTCCCTGCCAATCAACATATTCGATGGTTGTTCCTCCGTAGCGAGCAAGAGGGGAGGGAAGCAAAAAACCACAGAAAAAAATCCCTTGCGAGATTCTCGTCCTCGTGTGTGCGGTGAATCTGCCTCTCCTTCGCCTCGCCGTCCTATGTGGACTCTCCTTTCGACACCATCAGAGGCTTCCATTGTACACCGATGACCAAGGCAGTGAAAACCACCCTGTCTGTGCAAGTACCAGGCCATACAATGGCACGTTCAGGCACGCCTCCGTCACGTCTCGTGTCAGACTGGGAAGCTCGAGAGCACCATTCGCCCTCACACGCCGGCAGCAGTGAGAGACAGCAGCAGTGTCGTCCGGCGAAGCCTCCGCCAGACAATCGACACGCCGAACGCACGCGCGTGCGCGACAGATTGTTGGTGCAAGTTTACAACAGGTGTCACGGCGATTTCAGCTCTTCTTTGGAGGACCTGAAAGATTGCTTCCAGCAGTGTTCCATCGTGAGTCATACGGAGCGCTGACATAGCTTTGATGGCCTGCAGAGTACGTAGCAGTACTACTTTAGTTCTAGCGCCTGAAAGATAAAGTTACACCATTAGACTAGTCAGCGCTGACTAGTCTAATGGTGTAACTTTATCTTTCAGCGCCCTGTAACAGCTTGACATTGTTCAGTTTTGCTCAAGGGTTTTACTGGCCCTACGGCCTTCCCTCTCCTGCCTGAGCATCGTTGGCATATCTACATGTTCCCAAGTATCCGAGTAAGGGGCAAATACTGCACAGTCCGCTCTGTAATGCATGCAGTAGTGTTTATCCTCAAACCCTGTACAGATAGCGCCCGCACTTAAAAACTTGGCAGTTAAGAAACTCGCAAAAATCAGAAGCTAAGAGCTTGAGCACCATTCGTGAGCTCCGTTAAGAATCCCACACTAAAACCTATATTGCGGCCATTTGCAGCCCACAAGAGGATGATGAGTAAAATAAGAACCCCAGCCTCGGCCGAAACTAGAGGTTCTTATGTGCGGGCGCCATTTGTACCAACCCTCGCAACCTCCCCGAGTCTAAGACGCCTCTCAATATTGGACGTCAACGAAACGTCTAAATCTATGCATCAATACCCCCGCACAACAACGCTCCATCTTGGAGCAGGATGGGACAGGTTGGGCGACTGTCACCTCTATCTCAGCCGTGATGAAGAAAGCTGGGATAACCGTCGATGAGGCGGCAGTTATACTCTTGGCGACCCAGCCTGGCACCCTCAATAATCACAGCACCGGGCGCGCGCGCAACCAAAGACAGGACGACACGGCAGCAGTATCCGCACCCAGAGCCCCGCTGGTGTACTGGCCAAACATCATCGACTTTGTGGAGCAGGGCCCTGCCCCTGGCTTTGGGTACCGTGGCAACGACGTTCAGTGTACGGAGAAGTTGCGTACCTCAACCCCTAGCATGAATAATATCCCGTCGGCCGCGAGACATCGGTTCGGTAGCGAAGCCAAGAAATCGATCACGTCAGAGGACTTGAACGTGTCTCCATTGGGGGCGGGACAAACGAAAGTCGACGAAAACCCGGAGGTGACGCCAGAATCGAGACTAGAAAGACGTGACGGGCTCAGCAGCCACGGCGGCGATAGTTCCGTCAGGCACAAGAACAGCGAGGGGGATGCAAACGATAGCAGTTGTGTACGCCTCAGGCAAGGTCTACACGATATCTCGTCCGGCCTGCGGGAAGTTACGGTTCAGGGCGCGAAGCTATCTCCTCGGCAAATCAAGCACGCGATGGACAGCATTCGAGAGATCCTTGAAGCCCAAACTGGGATGAACTGCGGCGAAGTGCCCTCAACACCTGGTGGAGAAAGTCGCATCCCTTTGGGTGAGAGGGGACCGCACGTCCGGGAGGAAGGTGCAGGGGAGGTTCAATCGAAAGCAACGTGGCACGGTTGCTGTGTTGCTGAGGCACGAGCGACTAGCTTGGGTCCGCGAGGCACCAAGAGTTTGGTGAGCACGGCATGCGCGGCGGGCAAGAGAGGGGACATATCTGCTCTCAAAGTGAGTGCGAGGTCGAGGAAGGAAAGAGGAGATACTCTCGTCATATCATGGGAGGAGATATTGTTTGCGGTCTACGCCACTTATTTATCGGGTGAGACTGTTTTGGTGATGTATTAACTTCACGAGAGGTAGACTACCGTCCTTCACACGGACGAAAGAGGGAGTGCTCAAAGAGCGGCTCCCACAGCAAGGAGGGGCCCGTGAACCATCGCGGTGCCCCCTACCAAACGGCAGTCTGCGTGACACGAAATATCCAGCACATGTTGTTTGTTTTGTTTGTTTTTCTTCCATCATTGGACTCTGTCGTCTGCCCCTCTGGCCCCTACCCTCCACTTCTACCAGCTAGACGACCCAACCGGGGTAACATAGGAGGGGGGGCTTGGACCCCCTCCTGCGGTTCCTGCCTGAGATATTTTTATCGCGAGAAGGGTACAGCAATCCCTTCCCTCGCGACTCATGAAGCCGATCAAG
This sequence comes from Ectocarpus sp. CCAP 1310/34, assembly GCA_902602495.3. Lineage (NCBI taxonomy): Eukaryota > Phaeophyceae > Ectocarpales > Ectocarpaceae > Ectocarpus > Ectocarpus sp. CCAP 1310/34. The sequence continues at coordinate 127,155 of CACKRE030001236.1, read as the reverse complement.
TTTACTAACAACGAGCTTTGCAGCACGTCGCTTCCAACGGAGACCAGGATTTGATAAGCGAGAAAAAACTCACTCTGTTGGGACTCGAACCCATGACCTGGCCCATAGCAGGCTGCGAGGCTACCCACTAGACCACCGGGCGACCGGTGTTTATCCAACACCAATGTTCGTAGACCCTCGAACAGATAATCGGCCAAGCTTTCCATCATGTACGTTCGAGCTGGTACCTGACACATGAACGACACACCATCAGAAAACATGGTTAGACCCGGAAAACCTCTCAATATACATAATCGTGAGTACCGCCGTAGGGCATCAAAGTCCATCCAGTCATGGGGTCGCACCATGAACGGCCACTGTTATTGACGGCATAAAATATGTTGAACACTACTTTGATCCTGCACATTCCCCTTAAAGGGTTTTTCTTTCACGTTTTACAACCCCTTGCTGTCTCATTGCGAACCCGCCGCGTCCAGGATATCGCTGACAGTGTCGATCTGAGGAGGAACGATGACTTCGGGAGGAACGCTCTGTACTACGCGTGTCTATGCGGCCATGTGCATGCGGCGCACTTCGTAGTAGTCCGTGCCTACGGTGACGTCGAGGTGTGTTTTTAACCGCGTCTTGAACTCTTGCTGTGGTCCCCTGTTGTTGTTGTCTTCACATGAAGCAATGTGCCAATCTCTGTTCGGTACTCCGGCTGACGCGAACGCCTTCCGTCGTCACAGGCTAGTGAAAAGTAACGATTCTTGGAAAGGCAGCACTCTTCGCCAATGAAAACAGATTACCACCTCGCCTGGTCAGTCGGTACCCAAGACTATCCTTGCCACAATCCAGCAGACTTCGAGAAATTCCGCTGTGGATCGTGGAGGGCTTGGAAACGCCCCTCTCGGGTGCACTACAAGAGGCCATATACCCCGAATTTCCCCGTAATACGTTTTACTCCCGTCAGGGAATCCCACAGAAGGAACGGCGGGAGTGTAGCATGAACGCCCTGTCGGAAGAAATTCGGCATTACCTCGACACGGGAATCTCGCCTGGTGCAACCCCTCGAACACAAGAGGCGAAACAAGACGAGGGACGACCAGTGCAAGCGGTACCACCAGACCGGGAGAAGAATCACCACTCAGGGGCTGAGAAAATGAAGCCCGCTGGCGCGGGGGGGGACGTAGGCAGCGTCGGAGACAACGGGAGGGTGGTGGACGCTCGCGAGAGCCCTTTGGGCGGGGCACACAACGCTGCATCGTCCGCGGAGGGGGCGCTCTCCGTGGCATCGCTGTTCGGGTGGGGGCATGACCGGGAAAAGGACGCGGACTACTAATAAGGCACGACGCGGCGTCATTGCGACGTATGGTTAGAAGACGGGCCAAAAACGGTGATGCAGCAGCATCGATCAAAGAGATGACGTTTCGAATTAATCAGAACCGCGCGCGAGGTTGTTCGGCACACTGCTGCCTTGAACGTGGTCTCAACAAATGGCGAACAACCAATTCAGGCAAGGTGTTCGATAAGACGACTGCCTCGCTTCGCCTCGATGATCTCTCCCCACGTAGCAGAGAAGGAAAGCACCAGTGTCCGTCTCACGAGGAATCAATGGCGTTGGAAGTCATATGCGGCACATCGGGTTATGCCCTGTGAAAACGGCACCTCTTCCTCGGGGAGGGAGCGATGGCGAACACAAGTGTAAGACGTAGGAAACCACTTGGATGTTGGTCGATCCAACCCCCCCCTCCAGTACAAAAACCAACATATATGGAGCGAGGGAAAAGTGGCACGTATTGTCGTGGTTGGTCAGTACCCCCTGCGGCGCAATCATAAACCGTCGGGAAAGAATTTCCTTGATTGACGGTTGGTGTAAAACCAAGGATCATGTGACGCAGAGAGACCGAGTGGTTTTGGAGGACAAAATACAGGGGGTGTTCCAGGGAGTGACATGGGGCGTCATGCACGGTGTCCACCACCTTGCTAGCGTATCGGAGGCCGAAGAAAATATACGCTACTTGAACATATCGCAGGCGTCGTCTCGTCATTTAATTGGCCTTTATTCTCCATGCCTCCCTCAGCACGCGCATGTGCTTCAAATGTCTGTCGCCTCAGCCAACGCAGTACTATTTAGTCAACTCGTCAAAAACCCATGGTGCCGCGGCTAACCATACGCCAGATAAACCAAGGCCCATGACCATTGAATCCCTCCACTGACGGAGGGGGCGTAGCCCATGCGCCACCTCCTGTCTAGTGGTCCTCCGTTTCAAGCGGACAAGTGTCTCAGATGGCCCGAGAGTGAAAAATAATCAGACACATGGGTCCTTCTCCACTCCATACGATTTTTCGAGCTGCCCGCCCGTCAATTTACTCGAGCTCCCCGCAGTCTTCGATCTTGACATCCTTCGACGTCGTACCAAGCGGGGAGCTACCTACAGCCTCCATTTTCTGGATGACGTCCATTCCCTCCGTAACGCCGCCGAACACAACGTGCTTCCCATCCAAGAAGTCCGTCTTCACGGTGCAAATGAAAAACTGTTGGGAAAAAAACAATATGAGGAACTTTTACTCCGTCAGCGATAAAGACAAAAGTGAATGAGAACACCGGCGCGACAACTAAAAGCGCACAGCGATTCGCAGCGATTGCCTGAATTCCCAGCATCGGCAACTAAATCATTGAAACGAACAAGTGAAAAAAATTGCTGAAGTGAGACATCACGCCGAACCAAGCCTTTCACCTAAGAAGATCAACGCGCCAATCGACAGATTACACAAGACAGAGGCCATCGCACGCGAGCTGCTCACGCGCAGCGGACAGCACACAACAAAATTACTTCCTTGACAGCGGCGCCCACAACGCCCTCACATTTCGCACCAAAGGTTGACGCACTCAAGATCATCCAAACCCGCCACGCACCTGGCTCCCGTTCGTTCCCGGACCGGCGTTGGCCATGGAGAGGACGCCTGGTCCCGTGTGCTTGAGCTCGAAGTTCTCATCATCGAACTTGCTTCCGTAGATGGACTTCCCCCCTGCCAAAAGCACGGGCGGGTGACCGCGCGGGTAAAAGGAGAAAGAGAGAGAAACGCACGACGAAATCAAACACTCTTAGCTCGCGAAAACCCGCGGTAGTACAGGCGGGCCATTGGGCGGGCACGTTCGTCGGCGACGAAAGTGTCACAGGCCTGCAGAAAGAAACGCATGTTCATGCCTGCGCTTACCACGCCAGGCTACAGTATCGACGACATCTACGATGTTCACATCGCTCAGCGGCTGCGGGAACAGGCACACATACTACCTCCGCATGCCACCCGCACAAGGAACAGTACAGGACCTGAGCGAGTTCGCGTAGTCTACGCTGCTAGCTTGCCCGCTAGGCAATCGCCTCTATTGCGGACAAGCCATCAAGTCATGCACCACTCACCCGTGCCATTCCCGTTGGTGAAATCCCCTCCCTGTTCAGCGCAACGAGCGGGAGTCGGGCAGGAGGACGTGTTATGTGGCCGAGAGCCATTCGGAAATGACGCTTAAAAAGTTCCGGATCAGAGCAAGCACGTCTCGCGTCTTCAGAACCGCACAGCGCCCGGGGGGAGTTTAGTTCTCTCATTGACAAACGGGAGCAAACGCCTGGTCCAGACCATGTTGTACGCCTGCAGCAGCAGCAAAGTTCATCAGACACGTCAAGCTTGAGGAGCAACGCTACCGAAGTGGCGGGCGAGGAATAGACGAGTGCCTTCACGACGTTGGCACTGGTACATATACTTGAGGTGCCAAAAGAGAGCGTCGAGGCTACAGTAGAACATTCTGTGTTGTGACACTCTCAACAAACGCACAACAACCGCTACCTGGCACATGAACTGCGGGATGATCCTGTGGAAGGAGGAGCCCTTGTAACCGAAACCCTTCTCCCCCGTGCAAAGCTGCCTGAAGTTCTCCGCCGTCTTAGGCACGACGTCCGCCCGCAGCTCCATGACCACTCTCCCGGCCGCGGCTCCCCCGATGTTGATATCGAAAAACACCTATCGGTGGTACCATACAGCAGTACGCGCCCGCAGGCAAGAAATGCTTTGTTGACAAAGAGAGGCTGACACATTCACGGAAATATGAAAATAGGGTTAAGAGAAACAGCTCAGCGGTGGGTCATATACTAGACTCAATGTAAGAGCCTGTGCTCGACAGCGGTAGTGGCCATGAAACAAGCCGGGCCTCGGACCCGATTTTTGACGTTCCTTCTTGTTTCTGGGCCCGTACTGGTGTACTGTGTACGTAACGAGACAACACACCTCATTGACCGATTTTCAAAGCTCGATTACTCCACGACGAAGAGGATGCATGGACGAAACGATATGTTTTCGGAGAGCTCTCGACCAGACTGCTTCAACGCCGCGGTTTTCGGCACTGCGACTCTTTCTGCTGTTGATAAATCGAGCTTGGACAATCGGTCGAGGGGGTGTATTATCATCTTGTGCCGCACCAGAATGCTGTAGTCGAGTGCTTACAGCAGCAATAGTCGGGGCTTTTTTTCTGCAACTGAATTTCAAATTGGCATGGGTGCGCAATATACTGCCTGGTGAGCACAGGTGGGTGGTAGTACCAATCTCCCCCCTCCTGTTGCGTCGAGATGGAGAAAGCATTTTAGGCGTGGGCAAATGCTGTTGAACGATGCAACAAGAGGCTGGGTACCCCGAGTGAACATATGTTGCATGCAGTGGCATTACTGCATCAGCAGTCGCCCACACCGGACCCATGCGTACAACGTAGTTCGTCCCACGGTATAGATTTGGGCATCTGAGTCTGGGCTGTTGCTGCTACAATACTACGGCTGTTGTAGCTCCGTGGTCGGCCTCGATGCGGTGGAACAAATCTGCACCGTTGATCACGAAGATCACGTGTGGACGCTTGCTCGCTCTCACCGAAGGGTTCTTCGCCGCCGTCGAGAACGCGCGCATGGCACTTCTCCTCGAAACCGAGGACCTCAAAGCGAACATGGTTGGTTGTCTGTATGGGGCTGGTGTGCTGGGGAAGTAGCAGCGCAGAGCGTGGATGGGGAGCAGGCAGGAACAGGGAACAGAACCAGGGCTACCAAAGGAGCTCCGCAAAATCTTAGGGGTGCGTGCGTTTGAAGACCGGACTGCGTGCTCTCTGGCAGTTGGTTGCAAGTTGGTTGCATTCACCAGTGCGTACGCTCCACGTGTACCCTTGCCCCCTTTACTTTCGAGGGCAGCGCACGAAGCACGGCAGTGGTGGAGCTACCGGCCTCTCTACCGGGGAGTGCATTGAGGTCGCGCGTGTAAGGAGTGTGTGGCGTATTCGTTCAAAGCGCCCTCCGTACAGCCTTCTACGTAACGCGGAAAGTTTCGATAGGCTTCATCCACCTGTATAGGCGACACGACGCGGCCAGTGTTGCTGTGTTGGGCAGCAAGGGATCCCTCCCCTGGTGATAATTCTAGTGTACCGTTTCTGCGCAGGGCGCAACGCTCTTAGAACTGTAGTAGCCTCGGGAGAGCACACACGGCGCGCAAGAGAGCACCTTGGAAAAGAGAGAGCCAGTGCGCAAATTTCTGTAACAAAAGTTGTCTGCCCCTGCCTGGCGCAATGTTCGGCTTGGGCCCAGGCCTAGACCGGCTTCCTCGTGGAGGAATGCGTGATTACGGTGGTGGTGGTGGTGATGGGCGAGGGCGAAGCCGTCAGCCGTGGGCCCTGATACTCGCCCTACGGCTTGTTCACCAGATCTCTCAGCTCCGGCACAAGCCGCCCTTGACCCTGGCCCTTATGGCGGGCATGTCTGCCCTGCACTTGAAGCCCGACATATTCGAGGACCTGTTCTATAGCAAGGGGGTGTTCGAGTGGAGCTGGCTTACGGGAGGTTTCGATCACATTCGGAACGTTTGTCTGCTGCCTGCGTCTATTCTGGATACGTACGAACGGTGAGTGAGAATGGGCTATGAACTACATCACCCCGTGGGGTAGCATTTGATGCATCAAAGCGTGTCGTCGGTTATGTACCATTAGATACGTCTACCGTGTTCCTACGTCCACGTAGGTCCTGTACCCTTTGCACTGTCGGAGAGCTTTCACATCGGATCTTGGCAGTGAAAGATGATGCTGCCGTGCTATTCTGCTGCACGCACGTCGTATCTGTTCGCCGTGATGTTGGTGGTTCGCCGTATCTGGCCAACCACAGCAGTAGCACGACATTGCGGCCATACTCGTATTCTGGACTAGTTGAGAACCAAGGCTTGCCTATGGTCCATACCTTAACTTGCCTGTGTATGGAGACTAACACCTCTGCAAACACCCTTGGTTTTGGTGGAGTCTTTGCTCACACTACTCCTGCTCCGCTCTCTCTTGACAGAACGGGTGAGCTGGAGATCCGACGCTTGCTGGTGTCCCCGTTCGTGCACGGAGACGACATGCATCTGTACTACAACATGGCTTCCTTTCTGCTCAAAGGGGTGTCGCTGGAGCTCACCATGGGGACGCAGGCTTTCGCCGGGCTCTTGTCCTTCAGCCTCCTTGCCTCTCAGACGCTCATGATGCTCTCCGCCTGGGTCCTGCTAGTCGTGTTCGACGTGCCGTCACCTATGCACGCCTGTACGGTTGGCTTCAGCGGGGTGCTGTTCGCACTGAAGTACGTCTTGTCTCGACGGTCCCCAGGAGTCACAACGGTGAGTGGCTGGGCACAACAATGCTCATTTGTTAATTATTTTTGATTGCTTGGAACAGGCGGTCAAGTCCCCCTCCCAAGAAGGCGTTGTTTCAAGCGCGTCGGCTTCAAACCCCCCATAGGTCAGTGTCCCTCAGCGGGCAGCCTTGGAACGAAAGTTGCTTTGCTTTTTCTGGTTGGCGGGTGTGCCCATCTGGCGTTCTGCCAACTGACATCGATTCTTACGTAAGGTGTTGAATGGTCTTAACGTACTTCACAGAACGAAAACGTGGGCACGAACGGTCTACCAGTAGTAGGAACTTCCACCCCGTGGGCGCCAGCTACAAGAGACAATACCGTACACGACACAAGATATCACACTCCCTGGACCGATTGTCAAAGCTCGATTACTCCGCGACGAAGAGGGTGCATTAATGAAACGATACGTTTCCGGAGATCTCTCGACCAGACGGTTTCAACACCGCCGTTTTCGGTGCTGCGACTCTTTCTGTTGTTGATCAATCGAGCCCTGAAATCGGACCAGGGGGTGTGTTATCTTGTGTCATATACGGTAGGTTGGACCGTGGCGGATCGCACTGGCTTAGTGGTGCTCAGGTTCAGTGCCCCATACGGGCCTCGTACGGGATTGCAGCGGGTTCTCGATCGCGTGTGATGTGCTTGAAAGTACGTAGTCCCAACGTCGCGTTTTGGCATGCCTCCCTCTCCGCAACATGTGTGCACAGGTGATGGGATATAGCGTGCACACCCGTTACGCCGCCTGGCTGGAGCTTGTGCTGATTTCTGTCATGGTCCCGAACGCGTCCTTCCTGGGCCATCTGTGTGGGATCTTAGCCGGCGTGTTGTACGTCGAGGTGCCGATCGTCCTTCGCGTGGTCAACCTCTTCACGGGAATCTCGATCTACAACAACAGCCGGGGGCCTTCGTACACGTACAACAGCGGCACTAGCGGCAGGGCTAGTCCCGAGGGGGCGAGAACAGAAACCCGGCAGCAGTCGCCCAACCCCCCCGCTGCGTACGACATAGACAGCGACGCCGAGGCGGAAGAGGCGGCTTTGCAAGAGGCGCTACGTCGTTCTCTGCTAGAAAGCACGGCGGGCGGCGGTGCTAATCACAATTTGAGGCGGGACAACGCCGGAAGCGTCACTGACAACCCTGGGTCAAGGTCTCGACCAATTGAGAATGATGCGGTTGCAGCCACTGAATTCTTGGGGCCGTCACCGACCGCACCACCTCCGGAAGAGGACGCTGGTGGCTACGGAGCAGGGGGCGGCCAAATAGCACCGGATGAGTTGCGTAGACGACGCCTGCGACGCCTTGGTGCGGGCACGTGATGTGATGGGAGGGTCTGGAAAACATGATTTTCCCATATTGGTGGTGAAGTGCTCTCTGTATGTGTGATAGAGGTCAATGATTATTTGTTGCTGTGTTGTCCCTGGGAGTGGGCGTTTGTTGGTGACAGGGGTCTAAAGGCATGCCCACATCCGGTGCGCCCCTCCCCCAGCCGAGCTTGCCGATCGAACTGGTCGGGTCCTTTCGGTAGCGGTGCGTGGCCGTACCTTTCGTTAAGCGAGAGCAGTCCGCCGGCGTACAAAATGTGTTCCTCGTACATAGATGTCATGAGCCTGCCACAACGGACGAATTCATGCTTGGTCGAAACGTCGGGAAAGATCGGAAGCAAACCTAAACCGGTAGGGGATTACCGCCTCCCGCCAAAAGGTCTTGCAACAGTGTCCAGTCTACGTTGCCGCCGCACAACACCACCCCAACCCTTTTCACGTCTTGAGGCATGCCTCGCACTCGCGGCGACATTACCGCTGCCACCCCGACAGCGGCGCTCGGCTCGATGACCAGCTTCATTCGCTCGTAGACCACTCGCATCCACAGCCGGATCTCCTCCTCTGACACGGTGACTATCTCGTCGACTGAATCTCTGCGGCAATGCGGGAGATGCCGTAAGAAAGTCGTGAGGACGAGAGCCAATTTTATCGAGTACGACCCCACTGTTGCAAGACACCAGGGGTGCGCCGGTGAAGGGTACCGAGGGTACTCCCATTGAGGGTACACCCATTGAGGGGACACTCATTGAGGATACACCCGTGAAGGGGACACCCATTGAGGGTACGCCCTTTAAGGGTACACCCTTTTAGGGCACACCCTTTAACGGTACACCCGTTGACACCCAGCACGACCTCGAAGTACGTATTAACATAGGAAATATATGAGCGTACAGTGGTTTTCCGAACCCGTCTAGTCTATCGAGGCCCCACACCCTGCGACTCGAGTTTATCAATTTGAAGTCGACCTGTCGATAAATGCCGTTGCTCAACCCTTCCGGATCAAGGACGAAGAAAACTCTCGATTGAAAAAAGCTTCCCACATTGATTTTTCTGAGCTGGCGTTTGGAACTAGATGCCTGTGGTTCATGTGTGTCCGAGGAAATCCGCATGGAATGCGTTATTGGACATTGTGGTGCGGCACGGCTACAAGTACGAGTGGACTCCTGCACCTGACGACTGGCCACGTCGTGCTCCCGAGGGTCGTACGGAGACCATCGGCAATCGTGTCTGGCATTCCCTCGCAGTCGTGTCCCTGCAAGCTGCCGCTCTGTTCCAAAAGATAAAAGGAAACGTCAAGATGCCGTCGCTCTACATACTCGGGGCGCTGTCTCAAAGTGATGGTGTGGCATCTGCAGCAGTAGTTCACGGCGAGAATTTTGAAACCTTCGCATACACAAGCGCGGCGCGAAATTGCTGATAAACTATCATGGCCCACAGGATCGACTATACAAACGAAAAGCCCCCGTGAAAGGGCGGTCGGCGTGCACTCCACACGCCATCTGATTGGTGAAAAACCTTGCGGCGTATATTTTTCGAGACGACGGGGAAGACCCTTGGGTAGCGGCGGGTGTTGTTCACGGTCAATCGGCCAGACACAATCTCGGCCATGGGATGACGTCATCACTAGAATAAGAGTCAGTGAAACCGATTGGCAGGCTACAGTGCGCAAACATAGTACCTGTTTAGACCTAAACGCGTCTGCGGCCTTGGACGGCTCCGCGCCGATAACGCGAATGCCGGGGCAGAGGGCTTTGACGGCTGTCGCCACCCCGGTGATAAGTCCTCCTCCGCCCACGGGCACCACCACCGCGTCGAGACTAGCGCCTCCCGTCTGTTCCTTCACCTGCTGGACTAGCTCAAGGCCAACCGTACCTTGCCTAGCGGATAAAAAAAAAGAAAGGCGAGCGTTCAACAAGAGANCGGAGCATTGTTCCCACAGGACCGATCACCGATGGCCAATCGTTCCTTTCTACTTTGCCAAAGGTGGCTCAAAAATGTCTTCCCAAGCCTGTCGATCGTAACGATATCCCTTCCCGCCTTTTCAACCCACCTCGTATGCCCCAGTACAGCTACCGTCCTTTCCTCTTTATTCCATGCCTCAAACATCTCTCTGTACGTCCTATTTATTTTCCCCAGCTCAGTCACGTACACTTCCCTCTCCTTCTTGTACAACGGACATTCCGCGACTACATGAACACGGTCTTCGCATTCGAAGCCGCAATCACATTTGAACTCGTCGTCTTCGTCGTCTACCGTCCTATGTCTTCGTCGACGTTCTCGAAGGCCTATGTCCCCGGTCCTGAATTTGACCTCAAGCTTTGGACCTGCACCCATTGGTCCATGTAGGTAGTCCTTGAACCCTACACCTTCCTTCAACATTCCGTACACTTCTAGACCCTCCTAACCCTTGG
>CACKRE030001236.1:83624-98110 GCA_902602495.3 Ectocarpus sp. CCAP 1310/34 | reverse complement strand
ATGCAGCGCACCCTACTCGCCGAATACCTCACGGCGCTTCGCGCTTGGTGATGTGAGAGCCGGATGCCTGGTCCGGTGAGAACCCGTCGTGCTCCGTCCCGGCTTTGTAGGGATGCGAGGTCAATGGTCTAACGACTACGGCATGCACGACTATGAGTACACCACCCTCCTCTACATGCACAATACATGCGGCGTACCCCCCTCCATCCGTCTCACTTGTTCGGCTCCTCGGGGCGGATCTCGTACGCGACATCGGCGACGACTTTGAGCTTGCCCCCCCACACTCTCACGATGTTGGTGAACTTCTTTGCTTTCACGTCGAAGTTCTGGAATCCTCGGTCGCCTGGCAACGCCTGCGTACGTCGTTGGGAGGGACAAAGTGTGCGTGGGTTGTGCGTGTGTGTTTTCGTCCAATTTATTATGGCGACTGTACCCCCACTTTTCGCGGTGAAACGTGCTGAAACTTCAGTGTAAGTAGAGTACTACAGTTTGAAGTGTACTTTTCGTACAACTATAACCATTCAGGGTCACGTGTGTTTCTCTCAAATAAAACTAGGAATAAGACCACGATAACCGGCTGACCACTGAAAAGACGCCGCCAGTCTCAATTGCGGCACAGCAACAAGCGAACAAGCTGTGTGTGTGTGCTTTTGTGGTGTGTTTAGCTACGGGGCAGCTAGGGGGTATTCATCACCTTAGCCGACTAGCAAGCAGCAAGGGACAGAAAAAAAAGAAACTCGACCGTAGCTGAGATAACACGCCATTTCACACGAGACCTCTGGATCCCTGTCCAATTCCTGGGATCATGCTCCGTGGTTAGGGCGAGCTTAGGCGGGACGCCTTCTGATGTACGCGCGTATTGCACCATGAAAATGGTGCAGACCACGAAAGGGCGTAGTGCGCACGCGTGCACAGATGTTTTCTGCAGCCGCAGACCCGCACCTTCTGCAGCGATGGAGAGCCCTTCGAATTCCTGGTGAAGCACAGCACCCACTCCCCGTTCACGCTGTCCTCCTGAAACCTGAAACCGAAACAACAAAAAGAACAACAACATGGCGCCTTGAAAAGCTCAAGTGAACTGCATTCAACAAGCAACCATCTGCGAACGTGGGAGCAAGGAACACCTTGGTGCATGTTTCGACGAAGGCCATGACCTATCTGCCATTGAGGAGTACAAGAACAAGGGCTTTGCACGTTTGAGACCAACTACTATCTCGAACCACTGAAATGAAAAGTCTTCCACGCTCACACAGCAAGCAACCTGTCTGTCCCGCGTGCAGAAAGATCCCGCTCTCCCCAACGCAAGAACTCGCGGTCCCGCTCTTTCTCTTGCTACCCCCTAGTGGCCTTCAACAACCATCGAGGACCCACGGCGTACCGATAGCAAGTACGACAACCAAAATTGTCCGTTCCTACGGACGGTAGCTGCACTTCTTCCCCCTGTCACGCCATAACCTGTACACGATCGTGACTACGATTTGTTTGGTATTCCCGTCAAGCCTTTTTTCCTACCCTCGCTTCAGGGTCTCCAATTCGCCGATTATGGCATCCACCTCCTCGGCCGCCCCCGTGGACTCCTTCTCCTCGATGCTGGAGCCAGCGACAAAAAGACACACGAGACGACCGCATAAACGACGACGACAACAAAGAGGATAACGGGGTTAACGAGACAAGGAGGTCGGAACACACGGCAACGTTTGCGGTCACCGGGGAAGGGGAGCGACAGGTGGACTGCTTTTGTTCGTTGTGTTGCCTGCTATTCTCTTGTAGAAGATCTACCGCGCGCCTCCGCTGAGACAAAGGAGCTATTCGAAAACCCTAATGGTATGCCCTTGTTGTCATTGTAGCGACTGTAGTACTTGATGTTTAGATGCTTGTTATCACTCACACCTGGTCGTGGGAAAAGAGTAGGGTGTGCCACGCGCAAGCCAGCTGACGTGGGGGCTCCGCATAATCATTCTCTGGTCGTACTACCCGGCGCATACCTATGTGCAGGGCATCTGAAACAATCATCTCGTCTGCCAGATCCGACTTTATACGCACTCACAGGAACAGGAGCACCCGCTGCCAACTTATCAGAGCAGCAGTGGGCCCTGTATAGTGCCGGTTGAGTAGTGCCACAATCCGGTATAGTGCTGGTCAAATCTCAGGACACGAGTGTCCACTCCGATACAAAAACCTTCAAGCCCTGTTCTCGATAGTGCCGGTGGCCCTGGACATATACCGGCACTAAACAGGGCCCACTACAGTAGCCTTCGCATGGTTTTTCTATGAAGTAAACATGTTCAATAAAGCGTGCATTCGGGGTTGGGGTTAGGGTTCGGCAATAGGGTCTGCGTACCCCTTCCTGTTCTTTTTGCTTTTAATACTGAATTTCCCGCGACGGCGATCCCATTTTATTCGGAGCGGCCGGTTCCAATGATGTTGACGTGCAGGACCGGCCACCTCCTGAGGAACGTGGTACCAGTTACACATGATCGTCAGTTGCACATGATCATTGGAACGTTTCTTCAGCTCTAGTCTGAAAGCCTGCCAAATCGCCGCACGTACAAAAACGAGGCAAGAGCAATAGCACTTCACACCCCAATTGGTGGCCGGTTCTGTTCGAGGCGATTCCGCCGACCCCTTCGATTGAATCGACTACTTGTGACTCCTTGTGTGGCACTGAACTTCGGTTGCAATGCATGTGCCAGAAACGCCAAATCAAACGCCGTCAGCTGCTAATAATGTAGTGGCGAGATGGCCGTATGCAACATAGAATTATCAGACAGGCCCTCTAACGCACACAGCCCCCCCCGCCGTCACACCTCGTTATCCTACCTGGTGCCCAGGATGAGGCGCATGAGCTCAGCCTTTCTGCTAGCAAGCCCGGGGCTGGTGGACGGTGAAGTCTCCGACTCTGCTGCTGGAGGTGCTGTTGCCTCTGACTCGGTTTCTGGAGTTTCCGTTGCTCCATCGGCAGCTTTAAGGTTGCTGCTGGATGTTTCGATGGAAGCGGCGGGATAAAGGTGGTACTTGTACTGATGAGTGATTCGTTCATACTTCATCATAAGTATTAGGTCCAGGGTAGCAACGAGAACTAGAGGAAGGGCTAGAGAGCTTGCGAGTGAGGTACATATGTGAACAACGCAATTCCGCCGCAAGTAGGCGCGACTGACTGGCCCGGGGGGAGGAAATGCATGTTCATGATCGATCATAATCGACACACAGGTACACATGCATGCACAGATGCTGTCCGTGTGACTCATCGTGACTGCTCCATGTATGTATGGAACGCTCTATTATATAGTACAAACAAGCAAATTGACCTGCGGTTTAACAACAAGCGCCACAAAATCACAAAAAGGCCCATTCTTATACTCAATGAAGATACGTACTTGCAAGTGTTACTGCTGTGGTCTAAGCACAGCAGATAGGAGACCAGCTCGAAAAGTCAACGCCGGCCGCACCTTGTTGGAAAACATGATCTGCAACGGCGGAGCGAGAGAGCCGTCGGCGTGATGATGAACCCTGACGCGCAATTCAATACGTCCAAGAGCACAACGGCTGCAGCAATGGCAGCGAGCAGCGGTGACTTGCCCATACCAGCACGCAGACCAAGTAAGATGATGTGCTGGAGGGGAGGGACGAGAATCAGCAACACACCAACAACAAGGAGTCAGCGAGGTCCAGCAGCGTGGGTCTGCCTCTCGGGGTGACGGGGACAGCGATGCGGAAAACAATGGGGGTGCAATTGTGCATCTGTGTGCCCCCTACTGGCCCGCCCTCTCAGTGCATCTGTGCGTGCTTGGAGCATCCCCATCATCCTGCTACGGGGTGTACATCTCTCTGAGAGTGCTGTTATCATCGGGGAAGCATCATGTCTAGCTTTAATAGCTTCAGCGGAGGGAGACGGGGCGGGTATAGGGGCCGCGGAACGCCTTATCGGTGAGGAAACCAACACGCAAGCGACGATCATTTTGCGCAAGCTCACACGCCAACCACACCCAGCGATCGGTCGAGAACGAGAAAAAAAGAGCGACAGAGAGGGAGCGATGCACACAAGATAAATCTGCAGCAGCAATTACCCACCCACGTTTTGAATTTCTCTTCTGCTACGCTGCATGTCTCCCAACGACAATGATAGTTGTACACACGACCGAGAGATGCATTGCGACATCCAGCAACTCTGTTCAATCCACATCAGTCGATAGGATCCTCTGCGCTGTGATCAGCTTTTTGCGGAAACACCAACGGCTTTCTCTGTGGTATCTGCCACATTGATGTACGCGGAGGGCGTGATACGTCACGCCCGGAGCACGTCTGAGCGAGAAGGTGCAGCATGTCACACTTCCGACGCCTGTACTTACTCAATATTTTTGCCACGGCAAGGACACAAATTTGCCCCTACTCCCCCAATCCTGAAAGATCCACACGTGCAAGCATGTACATTCAGCAGTTTTCGATGTACTAGATACTAGGCGGCTTGCTGTTGGTGTGTGGGTGTGGTGCTACAGTACCATGGATAAAACCGAATGCCTTACCATCACAAGGCATGGCCGGGTGACTGGTCATTGCCTGCTCGGTGCAGCACGGCTGAAAAAAAAAAAAAAACGGCGGACCAACAAAGAACATCGCTTTAGTCTACACGGAAATGCAGCGCGACCGGCGTACATCCACCCAAGGCTAACGGCTCACAGCAGTAGGCTATTCCAATAGCTATCTAGGGAACCAAGATTTGTCAAATTCCGTCCACTGTAGGCTTCAAACTTGTTGGCGCAACCCGCAGCACCTCCCCGAAAAAAATGTGAGACTCGTATCTACGCGGCGCAACCACACTGCTGTGCACCCGCCAAACCCATCAAGCACGAGAACGCGCCCACCACGAAATCAATCTCAACCAAAATTTGAGGGGAAGACAAACTGAGTGCCAAAGAGTATATTGCATGAGAAGGGAACTTGATTAGTGCAGAGGTTCGAGAGTTAGGCACGGATGAAGTTGAAAGCTCGCGTTCGCATGCAGGCACCGTGCTTATGCCCTGCCACGCTGCCGACAACACCGAGCATAGGTCATGTACGCTGCTGATCTTGTGTTTATACAGCACTTAGAATTGTGCTGCAAGACGAACTACAGGTGGAGTACTCTTGAATGGCGTCAGCCAGGTTTGAGTTGAAATTGCTGTTGGAGTGCTTGGAGGTTGTTGCACCGCACCACTCGTGCCTGTTCATTTGGGACCCTCACCCGGCAGCACAACTCTCCTGATTCCCGAAGAAAAACTGTGAGACGGATGGGTTAACATGGCAGCTA
Organism: Ectocarpus sp. CCAP 1310/34; assembly: GCA_902602495.3. NCBI lineage: Eukaryota > Phaeophyceae > Ectocarpales > Ectocarpaceae > Ectocarpus > Ectocarpus sp. CCAP 1310/34. Next base: position 92,823 of record CACKRE030001236.1, on the reverse strand, counting down.
CAGGAACAGTGAGTTTGGCCACTAACAACGTAGTGCAATCTGATGTCGCACGCAGGTAACGGCCGACCTACCTACACATCGAAGCACTGTTTCTCGCAGTCTTACCATTGATTGGTCTATCGAAAACGCGAGCGAGGACCTACACACGAGCACGGCACACAAGACCGGAGCCCCCGAGTTGCCCAAACCTATCAACATCATGTCCGAACTGAAGAATTTAACAAAAAATTACAGCAAGTACAAACGACACAGGCCCGACCGCACACAGCACCCCAATGGGTTTCAGACAGTTAGCCGATAAAATGCGAAGAACAAGATACAACGCCAATATACAACGGACACCCAGCGTGGCAGAAAAAAAAGAACCCCCCCCCGTCCGTCCGTCTCCTCGCGCAACTAGGTACGACAATAGGCCGGGCGAAAACGCGCGCTCTAGCCGGTTTGCAAGCGTTCGGCTTCTGTTCCCGACGTTTGACATCTCGCACCCCCGGGGTCGTCGTATTTGACGGATGGATTCATCCAAGTGAAGCACGGGCCTGTCTAACCACCAACAACGACGCGCGAAATGTGGCATTGAAGCATGGGGGTAAGAATGAATCAGACCACAGCAATATTTTCGGTAGGATGTGGAGATCTGATTTTTTGCAATACTGCCCATAACGACATCCCCAACCCCAAGCCAGATCTCTCAAGGAAGGTTACATGCACCTGCCTGAAGAACTAGCCAGGTCTCCTGCCTGAAGAACTAGCCAGGTCTCACTTCCAGGCGTCGGTGACGAGATCCGTAGCACCATCATCTCTGTCTCCGTCACTCCAGGCCGGGTCGACGCTCTTCTCACTCAACCCGTCAGATTCCCCATCGCTAGAGCCAGATTCACCCGCAGCCAACTTGATCAAATCGTCGAGTGCACCGACCGATCCGTCGCTGTACCCGTCCGACTCGGGGTCCTGCAGATCTGCGTTCTTCGACTCCGCGGCCTCTCCGGAGGAAACGTCGTTGCTCGCAGGTGACTCGGGGGGTCCCCGCCTCCACGTCGTTCTGTTCTGCTCCGTGCGATTCCTTCTGCTTCATAGAGGCGATGAAGAGTGCCATGGCATTGGCAACACGTAAGGAATGGCAGCGCACTCGGCGTCCCGGCTCAGAAGGTCCTTGTTACGAACTTCACGTGGAAATCTTCTCGGCGGTGAACTTGCGACGTCGGAGCCCACAAACCGTGCTCCGCCACTACGTTGATCAGCTCGCGAGACGTACCCTTAGACTTTGCCCACTGAGCCGGTTCGATGTCGTGAGGAGCCATGTGCCGACCACGCAAAGTGGCCTTCACCACCACCACACACATCACTAGAAGCCTACGATCCGTAGATCGCTTATCGCGGTTAAGGCTGTCGATATGTTGGCCCGTTCCTCGGATCGTGGCCCTGACGACATCGTGACTGCTCTTGGTCTTCTCCATGAACGTCCTCGCCCTCCCCACCGCCCGAGGTGGTAGGTTGCCGTCCGTCTTGCCCTGCGATCTCCCACACCCAGGGCTTTCCAGGATCTTCGGTCTCTGATGCGGTGATCTCGCGATACAGTACCATCTTCGTCATGCTTTGGTATTGTCCAACCAAGGCCGGAGGATATGCGGATAGTAGAGTTTATTCGGGGGCTTCACTTTCATGGCCAACTCATTGGCGTAGCAATGCTTCTCTTTAGTCCCGGGGTGTTGTCAAGGGCAGGCTCACTCTCCACGTCGCCTCGAACATTTTTTCCAGCTGCTCGCACGACATACATCCTTGCGTCTGCACCCTCCTTATCCTTCACGACTTGGTCCAGGATCGACTCGAGAGACTCGTCCTTATCCGCTAGCTGGTCGGATGGTGACTGGGCGGGTGCGTTACGGCGAGCACGCAGCATTAAGTCCACGAGGTACTCGTCCCGATTTGAGTTTGGGAAGAGGCAGAGCTCCCGCTCGCGTGCATCTCCCTTTGCTCCATTGTGACAGACCAAGCGTGAATTGCTACCGGGCGCCGCGGCTAGGCTGGTGAACAAGGCCCGGAAGAGCTTTCTTGGGTATCTCCCTTGTAACTCCTCCATACAAACCTTTGCGCGTCCAGTAGCTAGCCAATCGGCGACGTCCTGCCAGTACAGGATCTCACCTCGACAGAGGACTTTAACCACCATCGCGCGCACCGCGTCCAACGGTTCTTGAGGGGTGGACGCCTCCTCTCGCCGATCCACGATCCGTGTTCGCTGGGTGCTCTGGCTGTTTCTCGTATCTCTTCAAAGAAACCAACCGGTTCTGATGGCAACGGCCGCATTACCAAACGCCATCTCTCACTGCTGCACTCCCGGCCGCGACACGATCACCTGCAGCATCTACGGGATACCACCTTACGCTGCTCTTGCCCGATTTCCGGTAGTTACAATTTCCGCAAACGCGAAGCCCTTCCTTCCTTTCTTCCTCGGCGAAAAAATGTAGGAAGCAGTCTGGGCGTTGGCAGAGGCAGCCCTTGCCGGGCATGAAGTCTCGCACGAGAGCAGGAGGCAAGATTTTATCTCCTTGTGTCTACGCGGCCACGAGGGTTACCGCTCGCCCTAGCGGGTCCCCGCGGAGGTGCGTGAAACCTTCGTCGTTCGGAGACGTGTGGCATGCCGAACGTAGCTTGTCAGCGGCCGAGTGAAGTACACTCCCGGGGCATTTGCTACACTCGGTGCCAGGGTTGTATGTAACCCACCCGCATTCTGCACGCTCGCACGACTTTTTTCGCTTTTTACAGGTTGGTTGGCCAACAGATAGCACCGCTGGGGCAGAAAGTCTCCTACACGCATTCTGCTTGCCTGACTGATAACTGCCTTGTTTTGGGTTCCCGCCGTGACTCCTACGCCGAGAATCAACGGAGTGATTTCCCCCGGCCTCTAATTTCGCCGTTCGTCTTCGTCAATCGCGCGATCTTTACGGGCCTGTGCCTTCCTCCTCGCCTCGCTCTGCTGCCTGTAGTAATCCTCCTCCGCGAGCTTGCTCTCAAGGTTGGGTAGGCCACCACCCGTAGCACTAACAGAAGGCCCCTCCTCCTGCGTTTCCTGCCCGACCGGGTCGTTCCTCCCGTCCGACGGACACGTGCACCGGAAATCTCCCGCGTCGCGCTTTGTCGCGGCGATGGGGGTGCTCACCTCGATGGTTAGGTGGCCCTCTCTCCTACTCCCGCTCCGTGGACGTTCACTTGTGACGCCTCCTCCTGTGTTGTCGACCACTGGAGTACGCGGGGTCAGCGTGCCTTCCGTAAGCTGGCGAAGGGTTCATATTGGCTGTATACCCCCGCTTCCGGGTGTCCCAGAGCTCCCAGGCTGGGTACGAGTCGTAGCCGGTGGCATAGCCGGTGGCGTAGCCGGTCGACCTATGGGGCTGTTAACACCAAGAGCCTGTTTGCCCCGTCTACCTCTCCGATGGGTCATCTGTCGCATCTCGATCTATGCCGACCGTTATTTTATGCATTAAATACCTGAACAGGGTATTAAGAAGCAGATACAGAATGTTAAGTGACACGTAAAGCTTACGCCGTGCACACATATATTAGATCTGGACTCCTTGTTGCTTCTTGAAAGCCATGCGTAAGATCTACTGCTCTGTCGAACTCCGTAGTAGATATTACTGATTCTGTAGTGCAGCGGCGTTTAACTCTATATGCACGGTCTGGAGTGTACGTAGCTGTGTGTCCCGGGTCATGCTTTGCTCGTCATACTACTTGGGGTGGGGATGGTATATCCAGTGGATGTACATGCGCAACATGCAAGAGAGGATACTATCGGAGCCCCGCGTGGGCTCTCCTGAAGTTTGAATTTTGAAGACATCATGCTTATCCCCTGCAACACCGAATCGGCTCAAACCTTGTGCATTAATAGGTGGCAATGGAACCTAGGAACATGCCCGCAGCATTGTTAGTCTGCAAGACGCCAACCTCGCGCAGAGGTCGGTTCGCGTGTGAAGCTCCCTCCCTGATCTTGGAGCTGTTGCAGTGTGGTACGCGCCTGGTGCAGTCCGACTTTCTCGCCCTACCATGCATGTCTGGACGTATCAAAGCATGACCTGCTGTGCTCGAGCATCGTGTATACATAACTCTCTTCAAAACTGGGCAGTTTAGCCTCTCGTTCGCCCTCCAAAGCCGGTGCTGGGTGTGGAGTCTGTTGCCGAGAAAGCGGCCTGATCAGAAGGGTTTCCACACGAGGCTTCTTTCCCGTTGGAAGCGTTTTTTCTCATACTTGCTCTTGTTTTTTTCAGCCGTGCAGCACTGTGCCTGCTCGCGTGTACAAGTCCTGTGTTCGGCCACCTGTACGTTAGATAACATCCCCGTGTTGAAAGGATGTGTTTTCACCAACATACAAGCACTCCAAATTCTCCTTGCGTGCAATGCCTGTTACGTTATCCCCTTCCCCATCTCCGAACATGTACTACAGAAATTTACCAGTAACATCAACATTTTTATTTATCACCCCATACCCGATTGATTTGCTCGGGTACTTCTACTGTAGATCCCAAAGGAAACTTTTGGTTTTCTTCCTCTTCTCCACGCTGATTCCTGTGCGCATATGCGTACGACAAACCCACTGTAGAATGTCGCCAAACCCGCCCATTAGCACGTGCCCATCGAGATTTAGTTTGCCAAAGACAGGTTTATCCATGAGTATTCAAAGATAGAGGGTCCAGGGTGCAGGGATGGGCCTACGTTCCTAGTACCAGTACAGTTGTGGGGGTCCCTTAATAGTGCCGGTGTGTGCCCGCCAGGTTTACCGGCACATGTGTACCGGACACCGCGATTATATTCAGAAATCACACAAACTTGAATATTGCATTCATGTCACGTGTGTGCCCGCCAGGTTTACCGGCACATGTGTACCGGACACCGCGGTAAAATCCAGAAATCACACAAACTTGAATATTGCATTCATGTCACGCGATTTCACCAGTCACGCTATACCGGGCCCGTCGCACCGCTCCAACCGAAACTATTGAGGAATCCCAACAGCAGTAGCCGCTGGTACATATCCACCCACCACACCCGAGGGAGGGGTTGGTCAGCGACCAGAGCGGCATCCTGGGCAGATGTACGTGTCGATCGTGCTCCATATGTCGCGTGCCGGGCCGATTTCGGGGATTCGACCCAGGCTACCAAGCATTTGCATGCATGGCGCATGGGCATCATGAAGAACTACATTCGTAGACCTTGTTGGTGTAAGCGTGAGGCCGATGGCAGACCGCAACAGAGAGAGAGGCAAGAAGGGGTGCAACATGAGCACCGAAAGAGTCGGAGAAAAGGCACTGGGTTGCGACAAAGCACGCGAAGACAAAAACATTTAAGAAACCGATCGCACCCGGTGCCGTCCCTACGACTCTTGCGGTGTGGCGCCCCCCCCCCACCATGAACCAGATCACCCAGAAGTAGAAGGACGCAAAGAACACCCTTCGCCGCTCAAAGCTCGATGACTTTTGCGACGTATATCAGCGTGCACGAGATGTCACCGAACGACAGGCGGGTGCAGTCGAGACCAACCTTGGCCTGAGCCAGCCTTTCGACGGCATTTGGGGGGCGCTCTCCCTGGTGTAGACACCCGAGCAGGGGCGTGCTAGCAAACAAACTTGACATACATGACAGAAATCAAGAATCATTCTCTTGCCCCCCCCGTCCCACCGTACCCTTTCCGCGTCCAAGCCAAATAGCAACCCCACCACAGCCCAAAATGACAGTTCAGGAATCATTTTCCTTCCCCCTACCCTTTCCACGAAGCAGCGGCAGAGGGGGGCGATATTCTAGCCGAGGGGGCGGGGACAGCAGCTACGAGGGGCGAGGGGGGAGGGGGGGGTACAACTCTGCGGGGAGGGGAGCGGGCGGGGGGCGAGGCCCAGGTCGCGGGCACGGCGGCGACACGATTACCTTCAGCGCCTGCAAGTTCTACGCCGCGGGGAACTGCGACCGCGCGGCCAGCTGCCGGTGAGAGGACAGGGGGAGACCGCTCTTGCAGTCGTGGGGGAGGGGATGGGGAGGGGATGGGGAGGGGATGGGTGTTGCTCTTCACCTGGGGTAGTTTGGCGGTTACACCATGTGCCTCTTTTTAAGGCCACGGCGCTTGTTCCTTGTACGGGTGTCGGCGGGCGGCCTCATGCGGTCATGGAGGAGGGGTGGGGGGGGGGGGGGGTGCTCTGCCTTTGTTACCCAAGGGGTAGTTTGGCGGTTACACGGCGTGCCCCTCTTGGCGTTCAGATGATCCTTGCACGGGTGTCGGCGGGTAGTCATGGAGGGGAGCTCTTGTTTTCCTTAGAGGGGTTGACGGTTTCACCGTGTCCCTTTCTTTGGGTTCAGACCAATTTATTCTGGGGTGTCGTCCGCGTTAGGGCGCTCGTAGGATATTCGGCCGCGTTGTTCGGGAAGATCGCGCTGATCTCTCATGGCCGTGCTCTTTAGCGTTACCGGTGCAATAGCTTGTGCAAGCTTGACCGCTTTCACGCTTCAGTTTTGTTGGCGTATCAAGTACCCATGCAAGCTTGGCCGCTTCCAACGCCTTCAAGGATGGGTTATGTGGGGTATGCAATGCCCAGGTGTTCCACTAGGAAACTAACCGCCCGTACCAAAGGCTTTTTGGTAGCTTTGGTACGACGTCGTCCCCAAACACACGCGACAACTCGGGTAGCTTTTGTATTGTAGGACATGCCATACCCTACCCCGACAAGCTCGGGTCACTTTGGTAAGAATACCCCGACGGGGTCTGGTAGCTTTTGTGCGGCACCCCACGTCGTACCCAACGCTCGGGGTAGGCTTTGCAAGGTGTCTCATACCATACATGTTTTTGGTAGCTGTATCCTTTTCAAGCTACTCGACATACGAGTAATACCTACCAACCTTGTAGGTTGAACCCTTTCGGAGGGCGTCAAAGGCGCTCATTCGGATATGTGCTGGTCAGAGCAGACGAACTCGTATTCCTACGAGTCTCCGTTCGCGCAAGCGCGAGGACCTTGTCCACTTGTGACCGCTTTGTTAACCTGTTCAAGCGACGATTCTATTTTTGACGCTGGGCGAGAGATGTGTCTGCCCGCAGCCGCAGCTAGCTGCTCTTCCCCCTTCCCTCCCCCCCCCCAACGCCACGAAACCGTCGTCTCAGCCGCGGATGCCCCCCTCAGCATTCCCGTCGCTCATCCAAAGTCCGGGGATCAACGTCGGCGACACACAGCAACGTGTGTTTCTGAACTGCTCCAGGGTCCCGCTGTGCCACCGTGGCTGTCTGCAATATCCTACCTTTCTGAACTGCTCCTGTCTCCTCTACCGCTGTGGCCGGCTGCGCTGCCTCGTCTTGCTGAACCGCTCCCACCTCCCTCCACCGCTGTTGCTGGCTGCGTTGTATTGTTCTGGTCCGTCCGAAGGCACCGACACGCGGTGCAAAAGGTCAGCGAGGCCGTCGTGTCGGAGGAGTCGGATGGCTTCCGGGGGGCGGTGCGGTCCCTCGTGCAGTGGAAGGACAAGCCAGACCACGTCTTTTCGGCCTGCGACGATGGTACAGTGAAGGTAAGGAGGAGGGGGACGGGGGCGCCTTCGCTAGCATATTCAGCGCTGTTTGTTGGCAAGAGGGGGGAGTTTCGTAACCCCCACCTTATCCCGCAACCCGTACAAAAACCAACTTCATCCGCGGGACGGCTACTGCCGGGGGGGGGGGGTGTACTCCTAGTCGTGCATGCCGTATTATTGAGACTGTTGACCTCGCATCCCTACAAAGCCGGGATGGGAGTGTGTAAAAAACTCCGCTCCATTGTATGCACACCAGGGAGAATATTTTGTTCAGCTTCACGATGTATCCGGAAAGCTTGCGGTTGGCGTTTTACGAACGTTTGCGGCTATATCTACTGCTGTGGCGGACGGGCAGTCTTCTCTCGACAAAGTTTCGTCCGAAAACACCCCTGTCGGTTGATGAGCTTACAGCGTCAATCTTGTGTATCTTTTAGGGTCATCGTCAAGAAGCGCGCATGCTGTCCTGGTATGTCCGTGTTTCGAACGCTATACAACTTTGAGGGTTTACGTGGGAAGGAGGGGGAGGGGTATGAACATATTTAGATCCTAAGGTGGAATGGATCCATTTAGCATGCAAAACGAGAAAATGGGCCTTTCGGGGTGGCCACGTACAGCAGTGGGCAAGACGATGCCCCAGCTACGGCGGGAAAAGGACGCTCGGAAGAGATTTTCCTGGGCGCGCTGACGTTGGGTGGGACACCCTTGTTTCGGATTGGGTTGGGACGGATCACGGGTAAACCACTTCCGGGTTTTCCAATTCACCTTCAGTTGGTTCAAGGGAAAACACTTCCGGGTTTTCCAGCTCACCTTGGGATGGGTCACGAGTGAAACCAAGTCCGGCCGGGTTTTACGACTCACCTTCGGCACGGATGACCGGTATCAACACTTCCAGGGTTTCGTACAACTCACTTTGGGATGGGTCACGGGTAAATCGTTTCCGGGTTTTCAAACTCACCTTGGCATGTGGCACGGGTATCACTACTTCCGGGTGTTCCAACTCACGTTGGGACGGGTTACATGTGAATTGACGTCGGGGTTCCAACTCATCTGTCTATGCGGGACAAATGACCGTGGGTGCTCCCAAGACGCGAGGAAGGAACAGACTCGGAAATTGTGCGGAACAACGTCTTAGATGACGTGGCGTCAGGGTGACGTGATGGGACGGTAGCCGGGACGGTGACCAGCCTGCGGGCAGTGCAACGAAGCCGGTTTGGTTAGGAAGGGCGGAAGGGGAGAGCGATACGCTCAACGTTAGCCCTAGGAACAACGTCCAGACCCGTATAAGAAACCAAGGGTGAACCCTCGCCCATTGCGTGTCGTCGCGATGTTGCGGCGAGAGGTGGACTTGGTTCCGCAGCCGCAACGTGAGTAGTACCCCCACCACCTCCTCCATCACCTTTCCCTTGCGCGGCCTCTCATTTGTCGTCGTCATCGTCGTCGTTGTTTTGCGTCTGTCGATTGCTGCTGCTGCTGCTGCTGCTGCTGCTGGACCGCGCTGCTTGACCGCGCTGCTGTACGGTAGATGTGGTCGACAACGGACGGGTCTACGTGGACTCAGGTGACTTCGGTCCAGATGACCGAGTGGCGGCACGTGGGCGACCTCCAGGAGGTTAGTCGGGGGGCAGGGGCGATGAGATTCGACTGTTATTCTGCAATCGGGGGGGGG
>CACKRE030001236.1:49406-62884 GCA_902602495.3 Ectocarpus sp. CCAP 1310/34 | reverse complement strand
GGGGGGGGGGGGGGGGGGGGGGGGGAATTACGCTATGCGATTCGCCGAGAACGCCTGCGAGGAGCCATGAGTACGGGCCGATGTTGGTCTTGGTTGCGCGTCGATGGCCGACAGACGTTAGCAATAGAATCGCTTCGTCCCGGCCCTCACGTAGGAATACCATGGCCAATGATGCCCTGCTGCCGCACGGCCACGAGATGAACGTACCCTTCTCTCACGATGCCTTGCTCTACTCCTTTCGCGAGTGGCGGGGTGAATTGTCTCGGTCAGCGAATGACCACCGGGATCCGTGCGTTTCTCATCTTTCGGGTCTGTTCGGATATCGTGGAGGTGTTGGACAGAAGCAACAGCCCTTTAGAACGCCAAGACACCAGTCACCACCGCCACTAGCAACACTAACTTATTGCCCCCGACACCAACTCACCACTATCAGCAACAGCAACAGCAACATCGACAACCATAATCCATCGCCTCCGACATGGATAACTCGCCAACCCTACCACCACCACCATCACCAGCAGCAGCAGCAGCAGCAGCAGCAAAAAACAACAACAATCGTGGCCTGCATAACGCACAACTAGACCACCACCATCAGCAGCAACAACAACAACGTCGACGCCCATAATCCGTTGCCTCCGGCATGGATAACTCGCCATCCCTACCACCACCATCATCACCAGCAGCAGCAGCAGCAGCAGCAGCAGCAGGAACAACAGCAACGACATCTCTTGTCTCCGACATTCCTACCTCCCGGGCCTTCTCTTGCCCGACGAGACCCGCGCCTACGCCCATCGCCTCGCCATTCTCCTTCAAACCCAGGCCCTTGACGTGCGTGTGGACGGCCACTCGCTGGGCTTTGGTTGTCGACTGTACTTCTTCGATCTGGGAGGGACACGAGGGTTGGGATGAAGGGGGGGGNGGGGGGGGGGGGGTCGCTTCCAGCTCTCGGTCCATGGACCAATACTCAGGGCATGCAATAACTGTCAATATCGTGCAGCTCCTGGGTGCGGTACACCCCCGCGTCGTGGTCTCTCCGTTCAAGGGCGAGGAACGCTTTACGACTGTCCCTTTCGTGAGAAGACCCGATAGGGGCGTACAGTGTGCCTGCATGGTCTGCGAGGGCGCGCTCGAGCAGCCCAAAAGGACATGGTGACAGACCACCGCAAGCGCTTGCGGTGGTCTGCCAGCGTGTCTTCCTGTGGTCTGCCAGCGTGCTTTTTACACGGCAAGCTCCGTGCCGACCCGGTGCATGTCTTGGGTGCCGTTGGCCGGATCAAAATCGTGGTCTGCAGCATATCCCAAGGATAAGAACTGCTCGCGCAGCTCCTGGGTGCGGTGCACCCCCGCGGTCTGGTCCCTCCGTTCAAAGACGAGGAACGCTCCACGACCGTCCCTTTCGTGAGAAGACCCGATAGGGGTGTACAGTTAGACCCTGGGGTTATCCCCCTACGGAGCAACAACAAACGGCATGCTGCGAATAGCTTTTGTTTTTTTTTTTGTTTGAAGGGGGCACACAGACAGCAGTCCTACTTACTTGAGCAAAGAGAAGGAACTGGCAATCAAAAATGCGCGAAGACGGCGAGGAGATGGCTCTTCTCAGTCTACAATCACCTGTAATTTTGCTATAGCTAGAGAAGTAGCGAAGCCGATTTCCGTTTGGTGGTTGAAAAATCCCGAAACGACGGAAATTTCGTTGACGCAGCTGGCGCGAATACCTAGACGAGGGTCAAAAATCGCCTTCGCTACTTCTCTAGCTCTGGTTTCTGCGCACACAGCTAAAAAAACCGATCCCCGATTGACCTAGAAGCCGACGAGTGGCATTGATTACCAGATCATCTCCTATGGCTAAGGGCGGTGGTAAAAACAACGGTCGCGTCATTTCCAAAAAAAAAATCTTCAAAAACTTCACGACTTCTCTTCTCGAGAGAGAAGGATGCACGTTTGCGGACGCAGCGACGGCTGGGTGCGCACGCAAGGCTGCCGAGAAGGCCGACTACCCTACCCTGAAGCGTACGGCCGCTGCTACCCTCGAGAAACTCAAAAAAGCTCAGTTGGCGAAGCGTAGAGAGGCTCGAGTCCGCAAATCGGCGGAGCAGGCCGCAGAGGAGGAGCGACAACTGTTGGCGCGAGAGCGAGTCCTGCGCGCCGATCTGACGAAGGAGCTTGGGGAGGAGCAGCGACGTAGAATCGAGGCGGAGCAACGGGCGCAAGCAGCGATCGCACGCGAGCACGCCTCGGAGCATCAGAGGCAGCAGCAGAGGGCTGCTGATGGAGAGGCGGTCGCGAACGTCCTGACCCAGCTGGGAAACTTGCGGTCGGAGAAAAAAATGCTTCAAGATCAACAGCGCGAGATGGTTGAGATTTTTTGTCCACAAGCGGCAAGCGTGATGGCGGTGCAGCAACAGCAGCACAACCGGAATCCGCTGCTTTCCGCGAAAGACCAGCTCATCCGCACCCGGATGGAGGTAGAGCAAGCGAGGAGGGAGCTGGAGGCGGCGTCGGCGTGGGGAAAGGTTGCCGAGACGAGAAATGCTAATTTGAAGAAAAAGGTGCGTGCGTGCGTGTGTGTGTGTCTTTGCCCTCGTGTGTTTTCGGCTTTGCTGTTCCCTTCTAGTGCGACTACTTCGTATGCCTCCGAGTCCTACAGGTTGATAGAACCAACATAAGCAGGACGATACCAAGAGAGGCAGGCGAAGCTGCATGCAGCTGCTATCATCGACAGACTTGGTGTTGAGAGCGAGAAAATACAGCAGGAGCAGCAGCAGCGCGCATTTTTTTTTTTTTCCCACTCTCACAACCGCCCTGCTGTTTGCCCGTTGCCCTTTTTCTTTTTTTCGGCAACAGAACGGGCGGGTCCGCCGTCCAAGCGGGCGGGTTCGCCGTCGAACCGGTGGGGTCCGCCATCTATGACCGGTCGGGCTGTGGGGTACTGGCTTTTTGTGTGTGCCAACAGCCTCAGTGAGCGCAGTGACGGGTGTCCACCTCGCGCATTGCTGCGTGAACGCGCTTGACCATATTTGTCCAGTCTGTTCGTGTGTGTTCGTGTGTGTTCTTATTTTGATTCAAATTCCGAACGTTTTTATTGGTCCAAGAAGGAAAAGCGCAGTCTATTTGCCACGAAAAAGTTCACCCGGTTTGGCACACATGTTTGGCCTCAAAATAGGGGTAACCCCAGGGTCTAACAGTATGCCTGCACGGTCTGCAAGGCCGCGCTCGATCCGCCCCCGGCTTCGCATGTATCGAGCATCAGCCGGGTAAATATCATGCCGTTTTTGTCCTGGTTTGCTTCCACGGCAGAATGGTACACCGAAGTCTGTCGGCGTAGCTGTGGGTCCGGGATCGGTAGGGGCTTCCTACGTGTATGTGTGTGAATACGTTGAAAGAAAAATCGAGAGATTTTCGTCGGAGGAAACTGCCGATGCAACGCAGCTGAGAAAGGCACAACAATGGCTGTAGGGTTAAAAGGTCTTCAGATGATATTGTTTCGAGAGAACATGAATATTGCTCCGGATGACAGAGGGATTGGGTTTGGGTCTTTCGCATCGGAACTACTGCAGAATGAAGTAGTTCTTGAGAGGACATGTTGAAGTGCTTGCAGTAGAGGAACGACTCTATTCTACTGCATGAGTTTGATGCGGAATAATGAAGGCGTTGCCAAGTCTGTAACCGTCAGGCGAAGACAACTTGGGGGTCTGAGTGTGCGTTAAGTCCGTGTGTGTGTTCGTTCCGTGAATTCTGGCGCCGGTTTACAGGCCTTTCGACGAATATACCTGACGTATCAGCCGGGGTCACACAATAGGAAGGATTACACAAGAGCTTTTCCCCCATATTGGTGAGCTAGTTTTATTGCCCCACCTTTCCCCCTGCGGTGCTTGCCTTAGTCAATATCGCGAGAAGGGTTCAGTCATGTCTTTGCCTCGTCGACCGCGAAGCCGAAGTGTGTTTACTCACGACCTAGAGCGCGTTCAACTACAGGTTGGTGGAAATAGATCCCGTGTGGATAACATAATCACTCTTTGTGTGTGTTTGCCTACCTTGTGTGTTGTGTGTGTTTTCGTCCTATTTATTATGGCGACAGTTCCCCCATTTTTCGTGGTGAGACGTGTACTACACCTCTTCCGCGTATGTAGAGTACTACACTGTTCAGTGTATTTTTTCGTACAACTACAACCATCCAGGGTCACACAGGAGGGGGTAAACACCAGGGCTTTTTTTCTTCTTCTTTTTTTCTTTTCATGCCCCACCTTCCTCCTGCGGTGCGTGCTGAATTTAATGCTTATCGCGAGAAGGATCCAGCCGTCCCTGTCCCTCGTCAACGGTGCTAACGTCGAAGTTTGGTACTCACGAGAGATTGTCAGCCTTACACTTTCCCTCGCATCCATGCCGGCTAAGTTGGAGCTACAGCTGGCAAGATGGAGGTAGCGACTGCAGTGACAGTGCGGTTGCCTCGACATTTACACATCATGCGTTAGGTTTTGGAGTTAATAACGCAGGGGGGATTTATGGCATGCTGGAAGGGGCGCAGTCCTACCTGTGGGGCAGGTACGGGGGGAAGGGGCTACAACACGTGGTTCGTCTCCAACGAGTTTTGGTAAATCGCAGATGATGATATTGTTGCGGGAACTACCACACCAGAGGATCAACTCGCGTCAACACAACTCCCCGACGCCCGCTTTCATAGCTATGCTCGTACAGAGATATATGTTTGGGCGGTGGGGAGCTAGGAGCTTTTCGCCAAGAAGCAGCGCGCCTATTTAGGGGTAGCAGGCGTGGAGTGCTCGATGGATCGACGGGTAAAATTTCGTCCATGTACATCGGAGCGGCTCGCGGCCACCGCATGATACCAATCAAAGGTCGCCATTCGCCACAGCTCGAGTGGAGAAAAGGCACAGGATTGGCAGTCCACTTAACCATGTTGAGATAGCGAACGGGCGTGTCAATATATCCCATGTGAAGTGTCATCATGGACACACCCCGATGTGGTAGCGAAACTGATTTCAGGCACCACAAGCCAGACCAGCACACAAGATCCCTCCAAAGCAACTAAGGATCGACGATCGAGGCAACTGACAACGACGTATTCAATCTTTACACCTTTACACCAAACCAGCTCCTCCACAGGAGTAGTCGTGTCTTCGACACTCGCCGCGGCTGTGAGCTACGACCTCACCTTCATTGCTGTTACCGTCGTGCCCAGGCCCACCCCCTCTCACCCCCTCCTCTCTTGTTTCTCTCTCTCCTCTGCAGCCAGCAGCCGTTCTCTCTGTTGCACCGCAGTAGGGCTTTCTCTCTCGAGGGAGGTTTGCAGTGACACTGAAGTCAACAGTGGCGGTGTGTAGCGACTCCCTCTTCTTGAGGTCCCGAACACTACGGGGACAGGGTAGGTATGACTGCTTCTCTCTTTCGCGTGTTGCTTCGGATACGCGGTTTGTGAAGGCTGGCTTTCCTGGTTTGTGGGTGACCTGGTGACCCAAAGGGGGCAAAAGCTAGGAAAGCATTGTACCCTCGTGTATTCGAGGCTCCGTGTATCGATACAGTCGTAACACTTCTCGCCTCTCAGCGGACAACGACAAGAGCAGTGCTTGCCTGGCGACGTTGGAAAGGGGCGCTTGTTTCGGGGCCGAGGAGGCGGAGAAGCGGGCCCATGCGAGATGGCGGTGCTCAGAGAGAAGGGCCTGCCCTCGAACAGCGAGCCCGTTCAGGTGTGAGCCTGACGAGAAGCCCACAGCAGTTTGGTCAAGTTGATGTGGACTGCTGAGCACCGCGGTGCGGTTGCTGCGAAAGAGAACAGCAGACAGCAGCAGTAGTTGTACACAGGTGTCGATGGCCAACTGCTGCTGTGCTGGTGTTAAAACTTGCTTGGGGCCTACCGGTATATCCGTGCGACGGAGAATATTCCAATGCGTGCACAGCAAGCAACACACGGGCGCTATCCTTGCTGCTGTTGGATTCAAAAGCCAAACCGTCAAATTGTGCGGCGGATCTCCAGCATTCCTCGCCCTCTGGTTTTCCAACTGCCCTCCGCGTCCGCAGAGAGACAGAGACAGACTTTGACAACTCTCAGTACACTACGTCGTAGTACGCGTGATAGGGTTGATGGTCCGGCGCCTAGGCGCTCAGTGAAGGAGGCACTACTTGTGCTTCTGATAGAGTAAGGAGTGGGAACGCCAGCTATTTTATGCTCCCCACGGGTGTGTAGGGAAGCGGTTTTCGAGAGAACGGGTATCGAAGCTGCCGGAGGTGACAGCATGCACCAACAGCGCGCAGCGCAAACATGCTACTGTGTAATGTTTACGCACGATGGGAAGAAAACGTCGGTTTGATGACGATGGTACCCAGACAATCTCATTCGTGCCTCTTTGAACAGACGAGAGAGCCCGTGACATCATACACGCAGTATCGCACTGGCTATATTTGTTGACCGAGGTCAACCGCGACCAGGCCGTGGACGTTTTACGTTTGCTCCAGATTGCTGTGAGGCCCGTTACCTCTGCACAACGCGACAGAGATTGCGTGGATTTATGGCGCGAATTGAGACTTGGTTGTTCGTCACTCTAGACCTTGGGGACCAAGTGGCACAGCAGTACTGCTGTACTTCACATCAGCCAGGAACGTGCGAAGAGTTGTCAGAAGCATCTTACAAGTTCATGCGGCGTTGTGTGTGCTGCGGAGCTGTCGATGTGCTTTGGTTGGTCCTTCTCTGAAATCCTTGGTAATATAGCTTTAGCTTTCTCTCATGCCGCGCTCCTCACGCCTAGGCTTGTCATCGTTGCATGTAGGTAAGAAAACAATGCCGTAGATACATGGTACCTTGCCGAACCTCAACCGCGCAGCCTCACCCACCAAACATACAACTGTAGGACCGTGCCGGACCTCCGCACCCTCCTCCTTATCATAACCCAGTTTTCACTTTTTGTCACAAGCTATAATTCACTTGATTCGAGATGCCTGCTGCGTTCTACTGCATGCGCTGATCGGTTCGCCTGTTCGCACACGTCCTTCCCCTGAAAGCCCAGGGTGATCCATCTCCCCCCGCCGTAGAGCGACCGCATCATTGTGCTAACCGAAGGCAGCCAATAGAGTTTTTTTTTTTTTCCAATCAATTTCAAATCAGCGCTCACACACAGCTTGTCTGCCAGGTTTGAGCTCCAATCCGTGGCCCGTCAGTCACACGGAGAGGTCATTCCCCCTGAGCCCCCCGATCCACCCTGCGGTGCTTGCCTTGCATTTTTCACTCGAGAAGAGTGCAGCGCGCTCTAGCCTCTAGCGGTCGAAAAAAACGTGACACGACCGCCTCTAATAAGGCTAGCATGTGCTGTAGGCGGTTTGGTAGTCAGCCTGGATGGTACCTGGACCGGCAAGCTTACCTGGACAAGCCTTGGATCTGAAAAGTCTCTCCCTTGTGATTCTTAGTTGGTTAACGCCCCGTTTTAAGCATGTTTTGTTTGCTAACCCACAATCCTTCTCCAAAACCTCGTCATCCAGCAGCAAAATTGCGCTCATGCACGAAGAAACAAAGTTTCTCGCTCGCATGCACCTGCACACGGCAAGGTGCTTTACTATGCCTGGGTCAGAACCCGCCCTGTGCCCGTTTGGAAACAATCAACAAGAACAAGATTAGTCATGATTGCGAAACGCAGCCTTGGTGGTGTGATCTTGTATGGGTTTTGTGCGAAAGGAATCGGCGTTTCGGCCTCGAAGTACTTCGGGGGCTATTTGCTAACGCCTGCTGCTTGCGGTGGCTTAAACGGAACACTACACACGCATGTGTCCTTTCGTGTGGAGCTGGAGACATGGCGTTCACACCTGCACCAGCACCACAGCTAAACATAAACAGCATCACCTTGACCCTTTTCACTTGTTCATCCGCGAACGCCCACGTGTAGACCCATCACCGTCCCGGTACGTGCCTTTTTTTTTATGCCATATGTTCTTGGCTCTTGTCTACACTTTTCGGTACAGTCGCAGGCCCTCGATAAGACGGTTTGTATGAGGTGGGTGCCCGCTAAAGGGCGGGTGAATGTGGCTGACATGTTCGGACCTGTTCAAGTTCTTTTATTGCGTCGAATAAGGCGGATTCCCTGTATAGGGAGGGTAATTGGGTCTGGCGCATACCCGCCTTGTAGAGGGCCTACGACTGCATGTATTCTTAGCACCATTCTACACTTTTCGGTAGGCCAGGCAGATATATTTGACCCACCTATGCCACCAGCCGGGGTCAAATAGGAGGAAACCCAACACGGGGCTTTTTTCTCTCTCCACCACTCAAGCAATTTCTTCCCTCATTTTTCTGTTTTTCTCATGGCTATGCGCTTACTGCGCCAAAAACGCGTTTTTTTTGTACAGGCAAACTGTTAGTCAGGAGAAGTCACGAGGTTACCAACTGAATCTGCGCGAGCATTTCATGCCACACACACGTGCACATGTATATCACATACACACGCACTTATGTGGACACGTACTCTACCCCCATCCCATCCCCCAGGTTATCGTCAGAGTGCGGCCGGAGCCTGGGGCCGGCACGGCGCCTGTGGTGGTGGCGCGAGATGAGCGCAGCGTGGCCTTGCTGCCGCTGCCTTTCCCCCCCCCGGACCCTACGGGGAAGGCTAAGCCCGCCGTGGACACGAAGGTGGCTCGCTCATCGCCGCCCTCGGCGTCGCGTTGGGGTTGATTTGTGGGTTTGACCGGACGTTGCTGCTGCCGTTCGTTTGTTGGTTTGCTGTTGTGCGTTAGGACGCGGTTCGAAGTGCGTTGCGGCACCGAGGTCGAATTGCGATTGGCCGGGCGTGGATGTCGTCGTTTGTTGGTCGTGGCTGCTGTTGTTTATTGGTTTTCTGTTGTGCGTTTGAAGGGTGTTCTAAGTGCATTGTCGCACCGAGGTCGAATTGTCAGTGCCATCGCAAGAAAGCTGTTGGCGTGTGTACCCACCGCCCCCATGCTTGATGTTTGGTACTCGTCTCTCTCTTTCTAGATCCTTGAAAAGCAGTTGCCCATGAACGTGACGTTGTGGTCTGCTGCCCTCACGCGTGAGAGCTGCGGTCTCCGTCAGGTTCTATTGATTGGGTTACGTACGAGCCCTGATCTTTGTCCATGCGGGAGTTTACTCGAGTATGATCTTGCAGACCCGTCGCCGTTTGACCGCATTATCTTTCTCTCTCTCCGTCTCTCTCGCTCCTTCCCTCTTCTCTTTCTCTGTCTCTCTTTTCTCTTTCTCTATCTCTGTCCTGCTTGTGTTGTTCCCAAATGAGGCATTTTGGCTCCCCAGAACCTCTCTTGCCCCGTCGGACTAACCATTTTTCTTTCTTGTGCCCTTTTACACTAATGACACCTCGTTGCTCGTAAATGTTCCAAAACCGGGGATCTGGCCTGTTTTTTTTGTCTTCGGCGGGGAAACGGTAGACCTTCACGTTCGACAAGGTTTTCCCGCCGCAGGCGTCGCAGGCGGAGGTGTACGAGGTCGCTCGCCCCTTGGTCCTGTCTGCTGTTGATGGGTGAGAGGAGAGACGAGGAGAGGCGGCGCTCGCTGCACCTGTCACGTGCTGTCGTGCGTGTTGTTTGAGTTTCGACAATTTTTTTTTTGGCGGGCCGGCTGATGGGGGAGGGCGAAACGGGCGAGGCATGATCGCTTTAGCTCGCTGTTGGGCAGTATGAGAGTTCGATACGAGAACTTGCACTCCCTTAAGGTTTAATGTGCTTGGTCGTGGTTCGGAGGGAGTCCGGGTGTCAAACTGCCAGGTTGTCTTCCCTTCTTGACCATCTTGTTCTCCCTGCCCTCTGGCGCTTCACCTAGGGCACCTGTCTCATCGGTGCCGTCGCCAAGTCCCCCCAACCACTTTAGCCTCTTCCTGCCTGTCCGTACCATGATGCTTATCTGGACGTCACGCCTTTCTTGTCCCTTTTCAAGGTACAACTCCACCATCTTCGCTTACGGCCACACGGGTTCCGGAAAAACGCACACCATGATGGGAACTCCCTCGCAGCCCGGCATGACCCCGCGCGCTGTTCAGGACATGTTCGCGTTGATCCGGCAAATGGCAGGCACGGTTTTTTCGCACTTAAGACAGATCATAGGCTAACTCACCCGTGTGTGTCACAGCTCGTGGGGATAGCCGCACACAGCTGCTGCTGGTACTGACTTATTCAACGTAGTTTCCGAGCAATGCGTTTGAGTTTCACGCAGAGAAAAATAGTGCGTGGGTTGGCATCCACCTGTGCGTTTATTTTCGTGCACACGTACTACGTTGTTTGTTGTCAGCCGCCAAGGCGCAACTCCGGAGCCCATCAATTTTGTTCTTGGGCACCCATCTTTCGTGAGTCGATGTTCTACCCTCACCCGTCATCCTACCGCGCCGCTCCGCAAACCCTTACGGTTATCTGTCCCGGAACGGTCGAGGTGGAAAAATGAGACGATAGCATTCCCGCAAATGATACATCCCTCGCATGACACAGCTCGGGAGCAGGACACCATGTTCATCGTTCGCATGAGCTACGTCGAGCTGTACAACAATCGGTTCCGCAACCTCTTGGAAGGAGGAGGCGGGGGGGACGGTGGGAGCGGCGGCGACGGCGGGGAGGGGGTCGGGTTCGGGAGCAGCATCGGAAGCGGCCGCGGGTCTTGGCGGGAGGCCGCGGATGCAGAGGTCAGCTCCGCAGTCAGCTAGTTGGTCAGGCTATTTGTTGTTAAGGGTGGGAGCATTTCGTGTCGTAGGACTTGGTGCTTAAAACAATTTCCCCTTCCTCGGCGTGAGGAAGAAAAAATGGGAACTACAGAGAGGTGTTTGAGGCATGGAGTAGCCACGAGAAGACGGTAGCTGTTCTCTGTCTCTGCTGTTGCTACTCCCATACTCTCACTCTTGCTCTCTCTCTATCTCCCTCTCTATCTCCCTCTCTCATTATCTTCTGTCTCTGCCGTCACTCCCACACTGTCTCTCTCTTTCCCCCCGTCTACACCTTTCAGGCTTCTTCTCTGAGCTCCTCTTGGCGCTCGACAGCGTCCCCACCGGGCTCCTCTCCTTCCCTCTGCGGAGGCGCCACCGCCACCGCCGCTTGCGGACGAGGGCTGTCTTCCCGCTCTTGCGAGGGAGGTCTGGCCGCGCTGGCCGCCGGTCAGAGGAGAGCCGCCGCCGCGGCTACGGTGGCGGCTGGCAGGAACGCGAAGATCGAGGTCCGCGAGAGCCCCGAGGTGGGTCTGGCGGTGTACCGTAGGTGACGCAAGGTAGCAAACCCCCTGTTTTAGACCGGTTTTCTAGAGCTCGATTTGCGAGAGTGGCGGTGCCGAAAAATATTGCGATGTTCGTTGGAAGCTTATCGTCCGACGGAGAGCTGTCAGAGAATGCACTGTTTGACTGCTGTGTCATCATGTTCTTCGTGGAATAGTCGAGCTTTGAAAATCGATCCAGGGGGTGTGTTGCCTTGTGTCGCCTATGGCACTAGCTGAACCAGCGCATGCGTACAACATGGCGAGGTAGTGGGGGAGCCACACAAGTAGTATAGCGGTTGTGTATGGAACGCGAGGTAACAAGTACGAAAACCACTCTCAACCGAAGCGCCGGCAAGTGATCGACGGTGTTGCCATTTCCACGGCGAACAGCACTGCAGTCGATGGTTCCACCTCCGGGACCACCACACCAACGCCAACATCGACAACATGAGCAAGAGCAACGGCTAAACATTCTACCACCACCGCCACCAACAACATCGACAGTTGTCATAGTACCGTAAGAGTCCGGGAGTTGACACGGGCCGGAGAGATGGCACCGGTCGGAGAGACGGCACCTGGGGTGCGATAAAAACTCCGAGAAAAAAACATTAAATTCGATTTACGCACCGGGGTCGGAGAGATCGCACCGGGTGCGATCTCTCCGACCCTTAAATCCAAGATTGAAGTTCTCTTCAGCTGCCGGAATGATGTACATGTGCGTACCTTTTACACGTGGGGACGGAATCAGCGGAGCGCCACTCGTTTGTTGTTGTTGTTGTTGTTGTTGTTGTTGTTGTTGTTGTCTTCACATCAACAACCGTTCCGATCTCTCTCTACCCAGTACTTTCATTTGTCCGTACTGATTCAACACTTGACGCGGTCGATTCCCGTGGTCACAGTACAACTTTCCCTAAAAAGGTATACTCAAACAAAGTGGCCCCGAGGGGTCCAAAAGTCAATCGAAATCAACGACAGATATTCTGGAGTCCTCCGCTCTCTCTGCGCGCTATGCGAGGTAACAACTGAGACTAGGTTTCGGCATCATGGACCAGAGAGAAAGAGGTACACCCCCTTGGTTCGATCTTGGTGCTTCAAACGCAAGCAGAGACAAGGCCATTTTACGTACGATTGGATGGTCAGGGTTCACGCGGGACGCCAGTTGTTTTCATATTTTTATTGGTATGGAAGTTGCCAATCGCACACTCAACCAAACACACAACGTACAAGCCGCACCCTTCCCCACCTTACACAACCCGAAGCTATTGCACTGCTGTGTACGTACTGGTATCCGTAGAAGAATACCGAAACGAAAGCGAGAACCAGTTGATACCGTGTGTACTGGTACCAACTCAGATGCGCTATCTCGCCGCTTTTTTTCGGGGTATGTTGTATGTGTATTTTGCCGCCTTTTTTCTGGCTCAGATATATATTCGTGCGCGTGCGTGGGTACCTACACTGGTACCAGTCAATACTATGGCAACTGGCACCGGGGTGCGTGCATACGACTCCTGTGTGCATTTCATCGGGGATGGCACCGGTGGGAGAGATCGCACCGGGGTGCCTTGAAAATTCTAAACATGATTCAATTGCATTTCCGCACCGGGGTCGGAGAGATGGCACCGGTCGGAGAGATGGCACCGGGCCGCGATTGAAAACCCGAGGAAAAACATTTAAAGAAACGATCGCACCCGGTGCCAACTCTCCGACTCTCGCGGTATTCTCACCCCAGAACTTACAACGAACGAGCAACAATGAACAAACACACCCAACACCGCTACCGGCACCACCAACAACTTCGGTGGTACGTAACGCGAGAGGACATGAACAGGAGAACTGGTTTTTCTGCCCCCGCCAACAGCAGCAGAAGCAGTGTGCTGCCGTCACCCCGACCAAAGCACGACAAGTCACATCATCCACAGCCAACCCCAACACCGCCATCACCACTACCGCTCTCCTCGTCGCCCACAACAAAAACGCGAGATGACCGACACAAAGGTTTCTACAAAATATCGCGTAAATCTACAACCAAACCACTGCCACCACAATCGCCATCGCTGCCACAACCATCAACCAGGCGGGTGTGTTCCTCAGCGGACCGGGCCTCCGGCGAGCAGTTACTAGCGGGGAGGAGGCGCTGCGGTTGGTCGCCAGGGGCGACGAGGTTAGGGCCGTGGGGGCCACCGACTGCAACCAACACTCCTCGCGGAGCCACGCCATCCTGTCGTTCCACGTGGAGAGCCAGAGGGTTTCGCCTTCGGCGGCGGGGGGAGGGGGGGGG